>JACEEZ010021087.1:1482814-1491422 GCA_016584305.1 Chionoecetes opilio
TTTACCAGGGAAGGGTTTTTGCCCATTTATGAGAGATCCCATCATTTATTTTTTTTTTTTTTGCAGCCTATTAGCGAAATTGTGAAAAAAAAAGTGGGTTTCGAGAATTGGGAAACCTTGTGTAGGGTGATGGGAATGGGGGAGTGAAGGGTGGGGGATGGGTAATGGGTGTGGGGGAGGGTGAGTGGGAATGGTGGGGGGGGTGATGGGTTGGGGGGGTGATGGGTGATGGGGAGGGAAGGTGGGGGGTGATGGGTAATTGGTAAATATAAGCGAAAGTGTGTCTGTCTGTCTGTTTCTGTTGTGTGGTGTGTGTGTGTGTGTGTTTGTGTGGGTTGGTATAGGTTCCCCCCCCCGTGGCGCAATCAAAATCATAGAAAAAGGAACCCGGGTTTTCCAGGGGGGGTTTTAAGCCCAATTATGAGATGACCGATCACTTTTTTTTTTTTTGCACCTATTGCGATAATTGTAAAAAAAAATGGGTTGCGAGAATGAGGAAAAATTTTATGTAGGGGATGGGGATGGGTAGTGAATGGGTGGGGTGATGGGTAATTTTTGGGGGTGGGGTGAGGGGAGGAATGGGTGGGGGGTGATGGGTTTGGGGGGGTGGGTGATGGGGGATGGAAAAGGTGGGGGTGATGGGGAATGGGTGAGTGAAAGGGTGTGTTGTGAGGGAAGGGTGATGAAGGGGGGGGGGGGATGGTAAGGGTGAGTGAATGGGGGGGGTGATGGGAAAGGGTGAGTGAATGGGTGGGGGTAATACATACATTTTACATCCTTTGGATTTCGAAAAGTTAGAAGGGGTATCTGGAGAGTCCGGCTTTTTTGGGCCCAAGACCCACCAAACACAGGTGGGGGGCCCAGGGGCCCACCCCCAATAGCCCCCCCCAGGAGTAGCCAAAAAGTCCCCCCGGAGGGCGGCTTTGCGGGTAGTTATATATATATTATATATATATATATATATATATATTATATTATATATATATATATATATATATATATAATATCTATATATATTATATATATATATCTATATATATATATTAAGACGGGCAGGAGATTTTTCTCTGAGACAGTCTCGTTAAAAGTGATAGCTATTCAGCGTTTAATCATCTTCTTAAGATATTTTCTCTTTGTCTTAAGAGTGTCTTATTCTTCTTTTGTAATCACTTTTATGACTTCCCGGGAAGTAGGCTTGCATTTTGCTGTATCGTGATTTCGGTCTAAGACCCTTCTTCGGCAGCATATGGAAGATGTTTTCTCCTCAGGAGTTTGAGTTGAGCATGATTAAAGATGCGAGGTGAAGCGCGATTTATACGGTCTGCCTGCCACGCACACCTTTAGCGGCATCGGTGATTGGTAGATGGTCTTTTTGCTTCTTTCTCGTCTTCTTAGTGGGCGACGCTGCTTGGTTGTTTTGGTCTTCGCTGGCTATTTCTGTTAAGGCTGTTATTTGCTTTGTTCTTTTCATGCGGAGGTAATGCGGTAGGGTCGTTTGCCTGTACGTTAAGCTTGGGACTGATTCTTCTTTATATACAGTGCTTTCTAAGATGGGAAAGTCGCCCGCACATCTGCACACATGTTCAACAACTTCTGTATTTCTTCTAGAAATTTGCTTGTTATGCATGATGCCATGTTGTTCTAATTTGTGCTTTTTGGGGTTTCCGGAGTTAGGGTGCAAGTAAGACGTCGGACAGCTGTCACGTTGTCGTCAATGCCGAATGTAGATGAGGGAGGACTTCACATTTCCTCTTTTGCATGTGAATCCTATATACGACATGGGACTTTTGTTTTTGTCTCCATCGTACGTGGCTGGGCTGTTACGGAAAGGAGGTTGCTGTGTTCTGTTTTTGGAGTAATTTGTAGTTTTTATTCTCCGCTCCTTGTCTGCAGGTTTCACTGTACGGTGGACATTTGTGATATTATTCTTCCTTCTTACTGGTGAGCGGTGGAGAAGAAAGCCGGTTAAGAGAAGAGTTATGTCGAGACTCTTTTTTGTGGCGTTAGGGCTGTACCAGTTCTACTCCATGATTTTCTATCTGCGGTTGAATGTTCTCTTTTTCGCTGAAGCGTTGTTGATGAGGACTTGAGTGGATCGCTCGTTTCTTTGTGCCATACGTTGCCATGTTACTGCAGCGTGTGAGAGCTCTTCTGATGTAAGCACCGATTGTGGAGTCTTTTATATCTCTGTGGGCATTCGGCATCTCTGTTGCGAGCAGTGTCCGGTGTTCGTTGGTTTTACTAGTACCGTTGGTGATGAATGATTTCTTCTTCCTGCATCCAGGACGTTCCTAAACGGCATTGATTTGGCTGAGTCTGCCTTCTATGGGTGAGGTGAGCCTGAAGATCTTTGTAGTCGAGCTTCAGCTGTTCTGCTTCGTAGTGACTTGTCGTTTTGCATTCGAAAGATGTCGTCGATGTAACTGCAGTATCTTGTGGGCATGCTTATTTTCTTGATACTTCTTCTTCCAACGCAGCCCCCAAAATGAAGAAATTTGCAACAATCTCCTAAGGGAGACCCTGTCGACCGGCGTCTATTTGTTGGTACTTGTTCCCTCAGGGAAGAGGTAAAAGGTGCTTCTTAGTTCGACATTCAGGGAGTCCCCCGTAGTAAAGAGTTCCGGGACGTCGAGCGGCGGCGATGGGAGTCGTTGTTGTATACACCCGGTGATGATGTTACTTGATGGTACGGTCAACAGGTATGTTTGGTTAAGAGTGACTCGACATCAAACGAAGCGATTGCACCTCTGCGTTGTGGGTCTTGAGTATTCCTAAGAAACTCTGTGCTGATTAAGGGCTGTAGGCATTGGGTGCGTATGGAGTCCTAGATACCACACAGCTTCTTTGCGAGGTGGTACTCCGGCATCGGTATTTGGGATATTATCGGACGAAGTTTATTGCCCGCTTGTGTGCTTGATGTTGCCGTGGCAGTAACCCATGCCCGATTCACCAGAGAGCTTCAAATTTGATGGTGGTGTTGGCAGAATTGTTTCTTGCTTATCAATTTGTTGCTTTTTAACTTGAATGCTTCAGTGGGTCTTTAGTGATCTTTGCGAACTTCGTAGTGTCGCTGAGGTGTCCCGTCGATCCTTGTTGAGGTATTCAGCGTGTTTATGATGACATACGCAGCAAGCTTTGTCCTCTCTCCTGCTGGTGATGTCTGGGTCTGATGTTAGCTCTTTCGCGGCCGTCAATGTGTTTTACGTTTTGGACGATGCTCTTTCTGTTAGTTTCCTCTTTGTTTTGGAGCTTCTGCGATTATTTCTTGCTTTAAGGCAGGATTCGATGTGGACGTCTCCCTTTTTCTCCAGTTTTTTCAGCATCACCGATGAGTACTTCGCAGTCGATTCGTTTTTTGGAATTTCTTGCGTTATGACTCATGTGGCAGTTAAGACCCATATTAAGTATTTTCTTCTTGGTCCCTGCCGTAAGTACCTATTGTTAGTAAGTTTGATGTAGCCTTTGGTGGGAACGATGGTACTTAAGTTGCCGCATTAAGTTATCAGCTATTTTTTGGGTTGGCTCTGCTTATGGAGCTTTTTGTGCTGGGTTTGTCATCTCCTTAAAAATTTGTCATACTCTCTCTTAAGGCGGCATCGATGTCAGTGTTGTCCTTTATCTTCCAGCTCACGTGTACAGACCGGAGTTTCCTGGATCTTTTGTATTCAGCTCACTATTCTCTTCCTCATGAATTCTTTCTTCTCTCTTCCTTGCTGGGTCCTTGTTCCGCGCTTCTGTTGGTTTATTAACTGCCCCATCACTATGGATATGTAGAGTATATACGTGCAGGAGATTTTTCTCTGATACAGTCTCGTTAAAAGTTATCGCTAGTTTAGTCGTTTATTATCTTCTAAAGATATTTTCTCTTTGTCTTAAGAGTGTCTTATGTCCTCTTTGTAATAACTTTATGACTTCGCCGGATAGTCTTGCCATGCCTTTGCTGTATCGCCGATTCGGGTCTAAGAACCCTTCTTCAGCAGCATATGGACGATGTTTTTCTCCTCAGGAAGTTGAGGTGAGCCATGATTAAGATGCGAGGTGAAAGCGCTATTTATAGCCGTCCTGCCTGCCACGCGCCTATTATCGCAATGCGGTGATTTGTAGATGGTCTTTTGCTTCTCGTCTTTCTTGATGGGATACGCTGATTGGTTGTTTGGTCTTCGCTTGGCTTTTCTGTGATAGGCTGTGTAATTTAACTTTTATTCTTTTCATGCTTGGGTAGAGCTGTAGGTCTTTGCCTGTCGTTAACTTGGGATTGATCTCTTTTATTACACCGCGCGCCAAAACATTGTTCGCCGACATCATACACAGCGCTTCCTACGGGAATTCAGAAAATGTACTCTTTGGCAGCCTACCTGACCTTCCGAGAGAGATATCTTTTACATAATGCAGCTTGGTTTAAGCACGGGCAGTCCATCAAGACCGTTGAGGAATGTTCAGATGCCACTTGGTCAATTATAGACGAAGCATTTAAAAAAGTATCGCCTTCCTTCCGAGAGTAATTTGAACCGCGCATTGGTATAATTATCATTATTTGCATAAGTGACTGCAAGAAATACCTAACAAAGGAGCAAATTAAAGTTTTGTATTCTACACAAGGCAGCGAGGCCCGTGAAGAAATATCAAGATTAACGGATTGTTCACGAGGAGATTTGTGCATAATTGGGTGGAAAGTTTCACTGTGGGTTGGCGTGTCGCAACAGCCGCGACACCAGAAAAAACATTATAAGTGGCCAGTCGAGGATGTAAAACCTCAGCAAGCAACCCTAAATTCATGAAACTTCAAGTGGATGCCCATCCTCCTATGAGCAAGTAAAATCTTGCGGATATGACTTTACATCCGCCTGTCCACGTATAATGTTTCCCCTTGGTGTCGCGGCTGCGCGACACCGCCAACCACAGTGAAACTTTCACCCACTAATGCACACAATCTCCTCGTAACATCCACAATCCTGATATTTCCTTCACTGCCTCGCTGCCCTTGTTAGAGATACAATCCTTTAATGTGCTCCTTGTTTAGGTCTTCTTTGGCCACTATTATGCAATAATGATATTTATACCCAGCTCGTCTGTTCAAATTACTCGCGGGAGAGAAAGGCGATACTTTTTGTTAAATGCTTAATCTATAATTGACAGTGGCATCTGAACATTCCCAACGGTCTGGATGGAATGCCCGTGCCCTTAAACAAGCTGCCATATGTAAGATATGTCTCTCGGATTCTAGGCTGCATAGAGGACATTTCTGAATTCCGTATTGAAAGCGCTGTGTTATGAATGTCGCGAACAATGCTTTGGCGCCCTGTGTACAAGTGCTTCTAAGATGGATGGGTTGGGAAAGTCGCCGCAATCTGCACACATGTCAACCAATTCTGTATTTCTTCTAGAAATTTTCTTGTTATGATATGCATGTTGTTTCTACTAGGTTACTTTTTTTGGCCTTCCGGAGTGTAGGTGCAAGTACGACGTCTGACAGCTTCGTTTTGCGTCATGCCCATGTAGGATGAGGGGAAGACTTCACAGTTTCCTCTTTCGCATTGATCCCTATATACACATGGCACTTTTTGTTTGTCCCTCCTTCGTCTGGCTTGGGCTGTTACGGAGAGGAGTTTGCTGGTGTTCTTGTTTTTGTAGTAGATTTATAGTTTTATTCTCCTCTCTTGGTCTGAGGTTTCACGTTTAATATCGGTGGACGATTTGTTGATATTAATTCTTTTCTTCTTCCTGTGAGCGGTGGAGAAGAAAGCCCGGTAGAAGAAGTTTATGTCATGACTCTTTTTTTGTGGCGTTAGGATTGTACCTAGGTCTCCATGATTTTCTTGTCTGACGGTTGATGTCCTCTCCGCTGAAGCCGTTGTTGATGAGGACTGAGTGTGGATCGCTTGATTTCCTTTGTGCATAAGTTGCCTATGTATGCAGTGTGAGAGCTCTTTCTGATTAGCACGATGTGGAGTCCTTTATATCTCTTTGGGCATTCGCTTTCTCTGTTGAGGGGCAGTGTTCGGTCGTTCGTTGGTTGTACGTTGACGTTTGTGATGATGATATCTTCTTCCTGCGTAACAAGGACGTCTAAGACGGCATTGATTTTGTCCTGAGGCTGCTTTCTATTGTGAAGGTGAAAGGCCTGAAGTTCTTGTAGGCAGAGCTTCCAGCTGTGTTCTGCTTAGACTTTTTAAGAGGCTAACTGTAAAGGCTAACTGGCTAACTGTTAAGAGGCATAACTGGTTAAGGCTAACTGTTAAGAGGCTAACTATTAAAGGCTAACTGGCTACCTGTTAAGAGGCTAACTGTTAAGGCTAACTGTTTAAGGGCATAACTTTAAAGGATAACTGGCTAACTGTTAGGCTAACTGTTAAGAGGCTACTGTTTAAGCTAAACTGGCTAACTGTTAAGGCTAACTGTTAAGAGGCTAACTGTTAAAGGCTACTGCTAACTGTTTAGAGGCTACGCTGTTTAATGCATAACTGTTTAAGAGCTACTGTTTTAAAGGCTAACTGGCTTAACTGTTAAGAGGCTAACTGTTAAGAGCTAATGTTAAGGCTAACTGTTTAAGAGCTACTGTTAAGGTTAATGGTTAAAATCATGAATTTCCAATCCAAACAACAAAATATTCTTCTGGTTCTTTTGAATACTTTTTTGACGTACCAAAATTTACATGACTTGTGAAATTAATGTTATAGATATTTTATGCGTTGTTTTGTAGGCCTAGTGAAATGTAGGCCTATGGAGAAATAATAAATAAATAAATAAAACATTAAACCTTTTTGTGGATAAGAAATCTATATATATTAATTTACATTGTCGTTTTTTGATGGTTAGAAATAATTCATCATAGAAATAAAAAATAAAGTTACTCGTCTACACATTTTTTTCCTGTGAAGTGTGAATCAAGAAGGCAAGGCCTTCGAGAAAGCAGAATACATGGGAATTGTCACACTCTAATAAAAGAAGGAAGAGGAGACTGGTAAGCATGTATATTTAGCTATTCTTCTCCCTCTCCTCTTCTTCTTCCTCCTCTCTTCCTCCTCCTCCTCTTCTTCTTCCCTCCTCTTCTTCTTCCGGGACTTGGATAGAAACCTTTTAAGATCTCTAAAGGTTTTTGAATGTCATTAATCAAGAAACCTATTAGAGCGTTTACCAATGACAACAAACATATGGTTTAAACTAAACGGTCAACGTTTGCATCACCGACTCCGTAACAAATTATTTCAATGTGAGAGTCGTTGAGCGATGGAACAAATTAGCTAGGAGAATGTTGTCGCAGCCAGCACAATAATTACATTTAAACACTTGACGCGCACTGTAAAGTAAATTGGTGATTGATAGTGCCCTGCGAAATTCAATTTATGTCCCCCGATCGTTAGTTCTAGTTGTATGTTGTAGTGTAGTTAGTATATCTCATACCCTTTTGTCTGCACTACGAACTTTCCGTGTTCCTATCTTCTTTAGGGACATGGTTCATTTTCCAACTGTGTCCTCTACATTTATTTGTAGTTCGTAATATGTAGTTCCGCAGATACCCTCGTCATGGACCCAATAGGTCTCCTGGTGTTCTGGTTATTCCTATGTATTCCTATGTAGTCCGCTTCCTCCTCATCCTCCGCCACCTCCTCCCCCTCAATGGGAGACTCCCGATTAAACCGAATGGTGGACCCGCGAAATCAGACAGCCTTGCACAGCTCAACGCGTGCCATAGAAAACAACACATAGAAACACCAAATGAAGACGACAAACGGATCACGACAGATTAAACGAAATACGAAAAAACTACAAAGCATAGCAAGAAAAATTTTGAAGTATGTGTATTGCCGAATGAGCAAATCAAACCTAAAGATTCTACAGCTATGTTAAAAAGGAAAAAAGTAATGACGTCAACCATAGGACCGTTGGAAATGGGAAAATGACGAACACAAAGAAATGAAGTATCTATGGCGGATACTCTAAATCACCTTTTTGTCATCAGTTTCACTGGAAAACAAACGCGGCCAAAATCAACCCATACCCGAAAACCAGAACAAGGTATTGCCTCAGCCATTACCGTTCAGGAATTGCATTGTTGCTTCGCCTAAAATAAATGAAGATAACAAAGCTCCTGGTCTGCTAAAATTTCCGCCACGCATATTAAAAGAAGCAAGCACGAAATAGTAAAACCACTTTCAAAAATCTTATTTAATAAGTCTTTACTCACCGAATGTACCGTGCGAATGAAATAGCCAATGTCACAACCCATATTTAAAAAAGGGAAATCAAGTCGCAGCCCGGAAACTATCGCCCAATAAGTTTAACATCAGTTGCTGGAAATTAATGGAATCCATCATACAGATTCAAAATCGTTTAAGTTCTTAGAAGAAAATGACATATTACAGACTCTCAGCATGGGATCAAAATAAACGCTTTTGCCTCTCAAACTTACTTGCCTTCTACAATAGTGTATTCAAAATGTTACGACCCACGAGGGCAGTAGACATAGTTTTACCTCGATTTTTTCAAAAGCGTTCGAACAAAGTTCCTCATAAGCGTTTCATTAGCAAAGGTAAAAGTTCAGGTATAACAGGCACTTTCAATGTGGATAGGAAAAAACTGGCTGTCAATCGTAAACAAAGTGTGGTAA
>JACEEZ010021088.1:2500-5000 GCA_016584305.1 Chionoecetes opilio
TACATTGAAACTGTATGTCTGTCCAGGAAACCAGAGTGTGTATCGTTGAACATTGAGTGACTGAACGGAGTTACCTCTCCGACCATGACGTAGCATACCTTCGGCATTTTTGTCTGCAGTTCAGAGGTTCACAATGGCGAAAAGTAAGAAGGCCCGCAGAAGACATAATATACAGAGCAGCAAGACCTATCTACAGAGAAGAAGAAAACACATAATATGCAAAAGGAGGGTCGGGTGTCACCGCAACCGCCCGCCGTGCGTGCACTTTTCAAGGCTACCCCACGGGCCCACAAGCCCCCAATTCTGTACGCAATCCTAGCACCTCTTCGCACCTACTCAAGCCACGTCCAGCACTACCCTCTCCCATCTTCATCTCCACAGAGAAGGTGTCATCCTTGAATGTATTTATGAAACAGTACACAGCATGCGCAACAGCTGCCAATCTGTCCATCACTATGATACGTGGCAAGTGTAGTAGAAGTGTAAGGTTGTTGCAACATCTGCCTACTCCAGCTCTGCCAAGAGAAAAGAGTAGAAAGAGACACCAGACACCAAAGCACAAAATGAAGAAGAGAAGAGCAGAGGAATAGCCGACGAACAAATCAGGACTGGCGTGAAGAAGAAGGGCAAGAGGAAAGTTCTGCGTAGAACCGGCCGGGGCGTACGAGGACTACAAGGTGGGCATATAGATTCCTCATCACACATGCACTATTCACTGAACCGTTTTTTGATATGTTACATTGTTAATTATGTTCTTATGATAAATTTCTACCTTGTTTTCATAATGATATGTTTTTATACGTTGTCAGTGTAAAGTACAGGTAAGCAAAATGTTAACGCATTTGTCTCAAACCAAAAATCTCTTTATAATGAGATCTCAAAAAGTTAAAAACTCAATATACGATCTGTTTTCTGTGTTCAATGAGGGATCTACATGGAAAATAATTGCATCCCAGATTATTGCTCTAACTGAAAATCCTATTATTTAATTAAAGAATCATTAGGAAAAAAAAGTGTCGCAAAAAATGTTAAAAATACAAATCCCTAACAATTAATTTCCATCCTATCTAACATTCCTGGCATGGGAATGTAGCATAATGTCTTGTTTACCTACCATGTCAAGCAAAATATCGTAAGTTCATTTTGTGTATAGAAAATCTGATTTAAATATACGGTGAAAAACCGAAATGGCTCTTAACTCTGAAACCATAATTTTTGAGGTACAAAACTATTGAACAAAATAATGTACATTTTAATATCTAGTACGTGTAAAAATTTAAGCTTGATTGGGTAAGAAATAATAGAGATATGAATTTCCATTAGATGCTCCCCTTAGTCATCTGACCACAAGCATCTTCATTGCACAAGTCATTGTCCTCACTGATAATAATGTGGAGTCATATATGGCTTATTTGACAGATTGATAATGATATAGATTTTTGTATGAACTTTCTGTTGGTACCATACAGTACTTGCACCCAATAACACACTTGTACCCCTTGTCCCATTTTGATCTGGCAACACTGGCTCTGATGACATGTGGTCAATATACGAGTGCTTGCGGACCACAATTTTGTATTGTTTTATTCAATCAATCAATCATTGGGGGCATACGCCGGGGGGCGCGTCGCCTCACCAACCCTACGACGCCACTCCCGGCGGTCACCACGCGCGAGTTCCCATGCAGGCTCCTTTCCCATACCAAGCAGCTCTCAACAAGAAACATCAACTTGCCCCAGCCACGAGCCTTGTGGGCGTCCCCTTGGTCTCCTCCACGCCGGATTGTCTCTTTCAGATACAACCCGAGATCGGTTTCAGGGTAGCGTGCCACATGCCCATATAGCCGAAGTTAGCGCTGACGGACTATGCAGGTAATAGGCCTCGATTCAGTCTCACGGTGCAATCTCTGATTTGACACGTAATCATCCCAGCGATACCCCATGATTCTGCGAAGACACTTATTACCAAAGGCCAAAAAAGGAAATTACCATTAGTCTCTTCAAGTCGTTATTTAGTGTCCATGTCTCACAACCATAGAGTAAAACAGGGAGGGATCACAAGCGACTTGAAGATCCGGATCTTTGTCCTCCTGCACAGGTACCGACAACGCCAAATACTCCAGCTGAGCGAGTCCATAACACCGTGATCTATGCCAATCCGCCGGAAGACTTCTTGACGTGACCCGCCGTCATTATGGACTGCGCTACCAAGGTATGTAAAAGTTTCCAAGATCTCAATGTCCTCGCCGCACGCATGAACAGACTGTACTGTTTCATCTATTAAGCCTCCAAACACCTGGACCTTGGTCTTGAGCCACGAGACCTCAAGTCCCAAAGACTTTGCCTCCTCGTGCAGCGCCTCAAGAGCCATCACCAGGACCTCCAGCGACTCAGCAAAGATTACTGCATCATCGGCAAAAACAAGATCAGTGACCTTGGTGTTGTCGAAAGATGCTCCACAATCACTTTGATCTACAACCTTGTCCAATACCCAGTCCATA
>JACEEZ010021088.1:10000-47500 GCA_016584305.1 Chionoecetes opilio
AATATAAAGCTTGTACACGTCTATCCATATTTCTATTACTGAACCAAATTTTTCACATAGACGCTTAGAGATGTTATTTAAATTATATGTGTGTATTTAAAATTGTTGAGTTAAGAGAAGGATATGAACTATATAGTCGCTTCCATAACTATTAGACACTTATATAACACAATTTTTTCTGCTTACACACACACACACACACACACACACACACACACACTACACACACACACACAGGCACATACACACACACACACGACACACACACACACACACACACACAACACACACACACACACACACACACACACACACACCACACAACACAACACCACACACACAAACAGAAACAGCGCATACACACACAACACACACACACACACCACACACACACACACACACACACACACACACACACACACACACAGCACAACACCACAACACAGCTAGACACACACACACACACACACACACACACTACACACACACACACACACTACACACACACACACACACTACACACACAACACACACACACACACACACACACACACACACACACACACACACACACCTGTTATCCTCCCTCCCCCCTTCCTCCCATCCTTCCGCTCCTCTCTCTCTCTCTCTCTCTCTCTCTCTCTCTCTCTCTCTCTCTCTCTCTCTTCTCTCTCTCTCTCTCTCTCTCTCTCTCTCAACTTTCTCCTCTTCGCTTGGCTGATCGTCTCTTCCTCCTTCTCCCATTCATTTCTCCTCCCTCCCTCCCTTCCTTCCCCCCTCCCTCCCCTACCCCCCCTCCCTCCCCCTCCCTCTCCCTCTCCTTCCTTTACTCCTCACGCACCTATATAATTAAGGACGTCGGGGCTTGGTATGAAGAGGAAGGGTGTAGCCGTAGCCGTGTAGGTGTGTAGCTATGAATGAATCAAGCGTCGCTGGTGTAACAGGAACTACCACCACACGTGTAGGTCTCGCGGCCTCTTGTAGCTTCCTTATTTTCTTATGTTCTTATGTTCTTATAGTAATGAAGGGGGGGAATGGGGGATGGGGGGGGGTTTAGGTATGCAAAAAAGGAGGGTGGGGAGGGGTGTAGGTCTTCTTCTTCTTCTTCTTCTTCTTGTGACCGTTGTCGCTTATATAGTGTCGCTTCATAGGTCCTCCTCCACTTCGTCTCCTTCGTTAACAAAACTTGTGAACTCTTCCCCTGTTTATTTCACCTGGGAAGACATTTGGATCAGTTTTCAATCCTTTGATTAAATTATCATCCTAATTCATGGTTTCTTTGGTGTTCTGATCTCCCAGCACTGCGTTAGGAACACTTTGGTGAGGTTTACAATACTTTCAGTTTCCTTTCTGTCCCCATACAGCCCTAACACCGTACACAGGGCCCCGTCTTTCTGCTCTAGTCTCCTGTCCCACTCCTCTCTGTCCCCATACAGCCCTAACACCGTACACAGGGCCCCGTCTTTCTGCTCTAGCCTCCTGTCCCACTCCTCTCTGTCCCCATACAGCCCTAACACCGTACACAGGGCCCCGTCTTTCTGCTCTAGTCCTCCTGTCCCACTCCTCTCTGTCCCCATACAGCCCCTAACACCGTACACAGGGCCCCGTCTTTCTGCTCTAGCTCCTGTCCCACTCCTCTCTGTCCCCATACAGCCCTAACACCGTACACAGGGCCCCGTCTTTCTGCTCTAGTCTCCTGTCCCACTCCTCTCTGTCCCCATACAGCCCTAACACCGTACACAGGGCCCCGTCTTTCTGCTCTAGCCTCCTGTCCCACTCCTCTCTGTCCCCATACAGCCCTAACACCGTACACAGGGCCCCGTCTTTCTGCTCTAGCCTCCTGTCCCACTCCTCTCTGTCCCCATACAGCCCTAACACCGTACACAGGGCCCCGTCTTTCTGCTCTAGCCTCCTGTCCCACTCCTCTCTGCCGGAGTGGGACCTGCCACTCTCTCTGCAGGTAAGGGGAGAGAAGCATGTATGAAGGAGAGTACAAGGAGGAGGGGAGGGGGGGGGTAGGTATAAAGGAGGGGCCAAGAAGGAGGGGAGAGAGGATGTAGGATGTGTTTTTCATGCGTCGTCGGGGCAGGAAAGGAAAGGAAGGGCGTTGGCTGAGAAGGTTTGTGTGTGTCACTGTGTCACGCTCCAGGGGCACTGAGGAGGTGGTCGCCGGGGTCCTATTATCCCCCCTGGACGTTTCCCTCCCCCCATGGATATTTCCCCCCTGACAGATTCCCCCCTGGACATATTCCCCTCTAGACAGTTTCCAGTTTCTCCTGTGACTTTTTCCCCTCTGAATGTATTTGATAGCACTGTGATGTGATAATGAAACACGGACTGAAACTATTGCTGTTAACCCTTGAGACCCAGAACGTAATTTCCATTGTCATTTGACCACCATTAGATGATTTGTAGTGAATATAAGCAATGTTTTATAGCTATGACCCATTTAGTATCCTTGTCCACTGACTAAAATGGTATATTCAGTTACTTTTCGTAGTTTTATGGCTTAACAACAGACACTTTTTTTATAGCAAAGGAAAGATCTGGGCGTGAAGGGGTTATATTAATAGTGTAGGTTAGGGTACGTTTTACTGACACTTTTGCTTCTGCCAAATTCGTTTGATATAATAGCTATGTAAAGAGGGGAAATGTCCTTAGGGGGAAATATTGAAGAGGGGAATATGCCCAGGGGGGAATTGGTCCAAGGGGATAAATGTCTGGAGGGGAAAATGTCCTTCACTTGCTGGCGTCACATATTCTTATCGGCGTTCGCTTTTCATAACTCTATTCATGTAATATTGTATGTCTTTCTGTGTGATTGTCTGGCCTGTGCTCTCTCTCTCTCCCTCTCTCTCTCTCTATCTCTCTCTGTCTCTCTCGTCTCTCTCTGTCTCTGTCTTCTTCTCTTCTCTCTCTCTGCTCTCTCTCGTCCTCTCTCTCTCTCTCTTCTCTCTCTCTCTCTCTCTCTCTCTCCCCTCTCTCTTCTCTCTCTCTCTCTCTCTCTCTCTCTCTCTCTTCTCTCTCTCTCTCTCTCTCTCTTCTCTGTTTCTCTCCTCTCTCTCTCTCTCTCTCTCTCTCTCTCTCTCTCTCTTCTCTCTCTCTCTCTCTCTCTCTCTCTCTCTCTCTCTCTCTCTCTCTCTCTCTCTCTCTCTCTTCTCTCTCTCTCTCTCTCTCTCTCTTCCTCTCTCTCTCTCTCTCTCTCTCTCTCTCTCTCTCTCTCTCTCTCTCTCTCTCTCTGTGATGTAGGGTTTCTAGGACTTTAGTTACTCAGACGACTTATAATTATGAGTTTAAGTTATGTGCTAAAGTTAATGTGTTCTCGATGAGAGTGACTGTCAAAGGGTTTATGGAACAGTCGCCGATGGGAATTCTCGCCGAAACAACAAACTAGAACTCTCGTCGACGTGGAAATGTTAACCTAACCTGGACAATGGCACCTAATCTAACCTAACTGATCAAGCTAACGATAGTATTGAATCCCTGAATGCAGAAACAGGGTAACACTTGATTAAATGTATATATTGGGTCCTGATATAATATCAAGAATTGGAACACTCGACAACGGCGGCGAGAGTTCCGATCGGCGACAGTTCCAGGTAGTACCGAGGAATACAGCTTATTCATTACGTAGAGTTTTATCAGTCATATTTATTTTTCATGCAGCTTGGATTTGGTTGGTTTGGTTGGTTTGAGCGCCATGCCGATTACGTGGATGTCGTGGGTTCGATCCCCGTACGTGGCAAAAATACAAACTTTTTTTTTTTTTTTTTTTTTTGCCTAAATTGCTGGGTAAGCTGAGAAAATTTACATGGAATTGATAATCCGGATCACCTGAAGATCCGTCACCCCAGAATGTCCACCTGAAGATCCGTCACCCCAGGATTTCCCACCTGAAGATCCGTCACCCCAGGATTTCCCACCTGAAGATCCGTCACCCCAGGATTTCCCACCTGAAGAACCGTCACCCCAGGATTTCCCACCTGAAGATCCGTCACCCCAGAATGTCCACCTGAAGATCCGTCACCCCAGGATTTCCCACCTGAAGAACCGTCACCCCAGCCCACAGTGAATGCAATCTATAAAATGATGATAACAAATAACAAACAACTTTGTGTTATGCATCTTGGAGAAATGCATCTTCTGAAATTTGAGAACGGGCAAAAAAAGATCCAATTCTTATAGACTTAGTGGCTTTGTATACTTTCAGGCAGTCTTTTGTTTGGCATTTCCCCAGAAAACCATCCTTCGACCTGGAGTATTTTGTCCAATTCATCCAGTTATCACAAGTATCACACTTAACTTCACGCTTTAAAAGTCTGTTTTGTTGAAGCCACTGAATAACTTTAGGTGGAATGATCACCCAACAGTGGTAGGACGGTAGCTTAGAAGGTATTGCGTGCCAGGGTCCACTGACTCCTATGACTTATATTTTGCAGTCAACTTATTTTTATATAGTCCTCCTACCTGACTGGAGGGTCCTGACTCCTCCCTTTTACCCATTTGACCTGACCTCATTTGGAAAGTGAAGTCAGTTCAAGTCTTGACCCCACCTGAAGATCCGTCACCCCAGGATATCCCACCTGAAGAACCGTCACCCTGCCAAACTCTGGGGTGACGGATCTTCAGGTAATTCTTCGTAATTCTTCCCCCTTTCGTGTATTTTATCAAAAGATCCTGATCTTAACCACCTGTATCCACCTTCTGTATCCACCCACCGGCCACCGCCTGTATATATCCACCGGCCGGCATCCTCCAGGGGCCCGGTGCCTCCACCATGGTCCTCGGGCAGGTGAGGTCAGGTGGGACTCGGGAGACAATTGGCCGGCTGATCTGGTCCATGGAGGGAGGATGAGGGGCGCCTAATGGCCTTAATCACGGGGCTAATGAGGGCTGGAGGTCACCCCGGACAGGTGGCGGCCGGGGGACCATGCATGAACCTCTCGTGGCCTCTATAAACGCAACACACACTCTGGTTAATCTTTGTTGTTGTTGATAAAGGTTAATGATGATGCGGTGACTGCCTGGTGGCCTGGCGGCGTTACTGAGGCCTCGGGTAACAGTGTTGCCTCCACCACTACCTGGTAATATGATACCACTGCTGGCGGACCTCATGAAGATCCGCCACCCCAGACGATTCTACCTCCACAAATAGTCGTCACTGGGAAAACGACGTAGAACAACAATTAATAATAACGACATTATACACAATTTTTACTGAGATCAATTTACTTATGTATGTAATTTAAAAAAATCACATTTTCTGGCTGCAAAATTCCTCAAATTTTTGGGCTGATTTGTTTTTTGGCATTTTACTAAGAAACTATTATTGACCCAAGAAGACAATGACACAAATAAATTAGCTATTTTGGGGTGGCCGATCTTGACGTGGGTGAGTGTGTTTTGATAACCCAGTTAGATTAAGTTACGTCACCAATGTCCAGGTTAAGTTAGTGAACTAGCGGGGGGTTCTGGGGGGCCGCAACCCCTGTTAGATCACCCCAAAAATAGCTGGGGTGGCGGATCTTCATGAGATACCTGCTAACTTTAATAATTATGGTTATTATCATTATTTTACTTATTATTATTATCATTATTATTATTATTTTTATTTTTTTATTATTTTTTTATTATTACTATTATTATCATCATCACCATCATCACTTTCATCATTATTATCACCATCATCCTAGGATCACCACCAGGGTAATCATGGTCATGGCGGGCGCCCTCCAGCATCGTGGCGGCGACGGGAGGCCCGGGGAGGGTCGCGGGAACCTGTGATCGTGTTGGCACATTCCATTCCCATCCTTTCACTTTCACGGGAGTCCCGGGGCAGCCTCCCTACCAGCTGCCTGTGGTCTGGCCTGCCTGCGGGGTGGGGCGGGCGGGGCGGGCGGGCGGGCGGGGCGGGCGCGCGCAGCCTTGTGGCCCTGTCTTGCCCAGCAGGGGAAGGGAACACGCCCCCCCCCCCACTCCCCCCGCCGCGCCGTCTGCTGCCTCGCCCACGTGGTCATCAAGGACATAGTCAAGATTAATAGTTCTTTAACCCCTCCCCTTTATATGCTTTGCCATAGTGCCATATGACCTCTGATGTCTGGCACATTCACCTTTTTAGGCATTAAATCAACCAATCAAGATTAATAGACATACTATAAGAGCATATTAAAAGTCTGTAGAGCATGGAAATATTGTGCCATCGTGAGTACTGTACGCAGGGTTTAGGGCCGCGGCAGCTTCCCTCAATCCCTCCATCGCTAGAACATTTCATCACAACAAGTATAAGAAAAAAAGTTCACGTATTTCATGGGTTGAGGGAAACAAATTCAAACCACACGAGACATTGCAGTGAATATTAACAGTATATATAGCCGCCAAGGTCTTTCCTAAAGAAGCGACCGTCTCTCTGTCAGCGACCTTGTATATAGCTATAGATATATACCACATAGTCCCCGGTCAGTGATATTCATGTATGATTCATTTATGAGTCTACATCGATACCTACCTTTACCTGCCGTAAGAATCAAAGGTAGCGAGAAACATCAACGCATCCATTATACATACACAGGGAGGTTTATGGAACTGTCGCCGATGGGAATTCTCGCCGAAACACCAACTTAGAACTCTCGTCGACGTGGAAATGTTAACCTAACCTGGACATTGGCACCTAACTTAACCTAACTGATCAAGCTAACGATAGTATTGAATCCCTGAATGCAGAAACACGGGTAACACTTGATTAAATGTATATATTGGCTCCTGTAATATCAAGAATTGGAACACTCGACGACGGCGGCGAGTGTTCCTATCGGCGACATTTCAGGTACCCAACACTTTATAGCCACAAGTCAAGGGTGATGTAACTAATATTTTTATTTTTTATTTTTTATTAATTTATTGTTACGTTTGAGCCTATAGCGCCAGTAGGCTATTATCTTCTTTCCTTATAGGCTTCTTATCGTCTCAATATAACTACTCACATTAAGCTTTTTATTCTGATCTTCTTACAGCAAAAATGAAAATAGTACAAATTTGGAAATTCCTCATGCCATTGAAACCATTAAACCCTTGAGATCGAGAACGTAATTTCCATTGTCATTTGGGTACCATTAGACAATTTTAATGAATATAAGCAAGATTTTAATAGATAGGACCTGCTTCGTATCCTTGTCCACTAGTTCATTTGGTATATTTAGTTACTTTTTCGTAATTTTATGGCTCGACAACAGACGATTTTATATAGCAAAGGAAAGATCTGGACATTATATTAGGTAGGTAAACTTGTACGGGGAGCGGAGAGGGTTGTATCCTTATGGTGTGACGTCACGGGCGATCCACCAGGCCTTTTCATCTCGGTGGCCACGGTGATACATAACAAACAGTGTTACAAACGCCATCAAAGGAAACTGATTAAGAAATTAACTAAAAGTGTTACCAAAGACGATAGAGAGAGAGAGAGAGAGAGAGAGAGAGAGAGAGAGAGAGAGAGAGAGAGAGAGAGAGAGAGAGAGAGAGAGAGAGAGAGAGAGAGAGAGAGAGAGAGAAGGGGTTAGTAGTTATAAGAAGGTGTAAGATAAGATACTTTGATCCTACCTAGACGCTTTGCAAGTACCAACTACAAGGTTATTGACTATACAAAGCGCCACCACGCCAGGACGAACTTGGTGGACTCGAACCGCTGACCGAATGCAGGATATAAGAAGGTGTCATGACTCACTTATTTACCTAGACACTTTGCAAGTACCAACTACAAGGTTATTGACTATACAAAACGCCACCACGCCAGGACGAACTTGGTGGACTCGAACCGCTGACCGAATGCAGGATATAAGAAGGTGTCATGACTCACTTATTTATGTATATCTGGCCTGTGTGTCTTTCGGGTTTGGGAAAAAAAGATAATGCTACACGAACACGACACAATTTTGATGGGTTTTTATATTTTTTTATTTAAACAACATTAAATGCATTATATTTATTATTTGGCCTGTAGAAAGAAATCTGCGTCGTAATGAAGTAACTAATAATGATCTTGAGCAACTCAGCGCGGTTTATGGAACTGTCGCCGATAGGAACTCTCGCCGAAACACCAACCCAGACCTCTCGCCGACATTGGAACACTCGCCGACGTGTACATTTTCGGCGACAGTTCAACTTGTAATATGTGAATAGGAATCTAACCTAACCTAACCACCTAACCTAGCCTAACTATTCAGGCTATTGTTGGTATTTAATCCCTGAATGCAGAAACAAGGAGCACTCGCCGACGTGAAAAATAGGAACACTCGTCGACGTCGGCGAGGGTTTATGGAACTGTCGCCGATGAGAATTCTCGCCGAAACACCAACCTAGAACTCTCGCCGACGTGAAGATTTAAACCTAACCTGGACATTGGCACCTAACTTAACCTAACTGATCAAGCTAACGATAGTATTTCATCCCTGAATGCAGAAACGCGGGTAAAACTTGATTAAATGTATATATTGGGTCCTGTAATATCAAGAATTGGAACACTCGACGACGGCGGCGAGAGTTCCGATCGGCGGCAGTTCCAGGTACCCTTCCCTATGCGTGAGTCACCGGTCTTGAGAAGCTAGATAAATATTTCCCAAGGAGCAAGGACCGAGGAGACTGATTTAGACTTCCTCGAGACGGACTTAGAAATAGATAAGATTATGACCTGACCTGTGGGAGGGAGGTCATGGGGTGTGTCGTGAAGGGCGGCGAGGTCACCCACGGCCCCTGGTAGCACGCCCACAGCGCCCACGGGAAGGCTGTGCCAGATGAAGGCAGACAGATAAATGGACAGACAGACAGACAGACAGACAGACAGACAGACAGGTGGACAGACAGACAGACATACAGACAGACAGATGGACAGACAGACAGACAGACAGATGGACAGACAGACAGACAGACAGACAGACAGACAGACAGACAGACAGACAGACAGACAGACAGACAGACAGACAGACAGACAGATGGACAGACAGACAGACAGACAAATAGATAGACAGACAGACAGACAGACAGACAGACAGACAGACAGACAGATATAGACCCTCTCCTTGGCGACATTATCTTATTATCAATGATTATTATTGTTTATATATTTGTTTATATAGTAATATTTATTAACAAAACAAGTCTTAATACAATTGACTTCCTATCGCTGTTCTAGATGGCCAGACAGACATACAGTTAGATAGATAGATGGCCAGACAGACAGACAGACAGAGAGACAGACAGACAGACAGACAGACAGACAGACAGACAGACAGACAGACATGGACAGCATCTTACTATTCATCTTGAGGCTCTCTGGGTACTTTTCCTGGCATAGATATTAACCCCTTGAGACCCAGAACGTAATTTTCATTGTAATTTGGGTACCATTAGACGATTTTTAGTGACTATAAGCAATGTTTTATAGATATGACCTGTTTAGTACCCTTGTCCACTAACTAATTTGGTATATTAAGCTAGTTTTCGTAATTTTATGGCTAACAACAGACGATTTTATATAGCAAAGGAAAGATCTGGGCGTGAAGGGGTTAACAGCCTGTGTTTACCTATAGGAGGGAATAGATAGATACGGAATGGAAGACCTTAATTAAATGACCTTAGTTAAAGTAATGACCTTATGAAGTTGTGACCTTGAATTACCGACAGGAGCTGAGGGTGGCATCTTTGTGTGTGTGTGTGTGTGCGTGTGTGTGTGGTGTGTGTGTGTGTGTGCGTGTGTGTGTGTGAATGTGTGGGGTGAGGTGAAGCCGAGGGGATGCCTATCAAGGGGAGGTGAGGGGAGACACAGAGGGTAGCGAGGGGAGGCAGCGTCAGGCGGCTATCATTACCCTCACTTGTGATCAGTTATCGATCCCCGCCGTCACCGCAGCACCGCCAACACTCGCCCACTGCTTGCATGTACTTTGTTGATCATTGCAGTGTGTAGGTGACTGTATTCACGAAGGCTATGGTGCGGGGGAAAAGCTGTCATGCAGAGCCCAGGCAGGAGCCAGAGCGGCGCGGAAGCCAGACTTTGGTGGTGGCTCTGTGTTGATCATGCGGCCAGCACTGCTTGGCGGGAAACTGTGGTGTTGGTTGTATTGTGTCTTGTGGAGAGTAGGCTATTATTATTATTATCATTATTATTATTATTATTATTATTATTATTATTATTATTATTATTATTATTATTATTATTATTATTATTATTATTATTATTATTATTATTATTATTATTATTATGATTCTAATTTTATTTCCACACCCCACACCCCTCCTCCACCAACACCCCGCCCACCATAGCAAGCAGCCTTCAGTACACCCACGCCCTTCCCTCCCCTCCGTCAGTCACGCCCCACGCCCTCATCTGGCCTGTGTTTACATCGCCACGCATCTGCCGCCGCCCCGCCCTATAGGCCTAGCACGCCCGCTATATAGGCTGATGGCGGGGAGGTAATGTCGTAACTATGCATCCATGTCATCTAGAGCAGCCTCTATCATTATTACCTGCTTATATTTGCCTAATATATTGCTTCTTAGTGTTGTTCTAAGTTACAGTTCTATTTTGTTCTCTTGCTGTGATATTTATTCTTCTGTAAACTGGTAAAGAACAAAGAATCAAGTCTCTAGTAATTGATTCTAATGTTGATCTTCGTGACAGTTCTATTTTCTGTCTCTATAATTACGTTTTTCTTCTTCTAAACTGATAATAATAAAGAATTAAGTCTCCAGTGATGTCGTAACTGTGCATCTATCGTATGACCTATTTTTATTGACCTAAAGTTGATTCTATTGTTAATGTTAGTGACAGTTTTTTTTTCTGTTTCTGTAATATTTTTCCCCTAAAGCAACGAAGAGAAGGAAAAGAAAAAATAGAAATAAGTTAGTGAAAGTTCTATTTTATCCGCTTCTGTTTTTTTGTTTGTTTTATTTCTAAACTGGTAAAGAATCAAGTCTGCAGGTTTACGTATAGGTAGGTAGGTGCCAGCGTGTTCCTATCGCATTCTCGTGCTCGTGCTCGGGGCGGGAGGGCGGCGCGTCATGTCATGTCATGTGTGTTTACGTTACAGCTTCCGTGAGGGGGAGGGATGAAGGAAGTAGACGCACCGTGAAGCTATAAACACACGCTGGCTGGCTGGGCTGTGGCTGGGTGGGCGGGCTGGGCCTGGGCTGGCTGGGCTGGGCGGGCGGGCGGGCTCTGTCTGGCTGGTGGGCGAGGCGAGCTTGTGAGGTGGGCTGGGCTGGGGCGAGGCGAGGCTGGGCGTGTGCTGGACGGCTGGCTGGGCTGGCTGGCTGGGCTGTGGTGACTGGGCTGGCGGGCTGGGGGCGGGCTGAGGCTGGGCTGGGCTGGGCTGGGCTGGGCTGAGCTGGGCTGGGCTGGGCTGGGCTGGGCTGGGCTGGGCTGGGCTGGGCTGGCTGGGCTGGGCTGGCTGGGCTGGGGGCTGGAGCTGGGCTGGGCTGGGCTGGGTCTGCTGGTGGCTGGGCTGGGCTGGTGGGCTGGGACTGGGCTGGGCTGGGCTGGGCTGGGCTGGGCTGGGCTGGGCTGGGCTGGGCGGGCTGAGGCTGGGCTGGGCTGGGCTGGGCTGGGCTGGGCTGGGCTGGGCTGGGGCGAGGCGAGGCTTGCTGAGGCTGGAAGAAAGCTAAAATAAATGATCCACGCAATACTATACATCATTACAACAATAATGATAGTAATAATAATGATTTTATTTTGATGGAAGGCATGGACAGCTAAAATAATACACCATATATAGCGTAACATATGTAGGAGAAAAAAACTATGTAGGATATTATTGTTGTGTGTAGTTTAAATATTATTGTGTCTGTGTTTATTAGTGTTAAGTCACCACCTTGGTATAGTCTATTCACTTAAGCTGGATTCTTGGGAGCTGCTCGATGCCTACCCGAGTATGTAAGGACGTCGCTGATTGGCTGATGCACGCGGGCTGGGTGGTGATGGTGGTGGTATTTTGGTAGCCTCAGCCAATCAGCGACGTCCTTACATACTCAGGTAGGCATCGAGCAGCTCCCAAGAATCCAGCTTAAGTGAATAGACTATAACAGCGAGAGGCCTATAAGGTTTCTCGCTGTTACCAGGTGGTGACTTAACACTACTAAATACAGACACACTAATAATTATTAAACTACATACAACAATAATATCCTACACGTAGAACAATAACAGAAATAAGAAAAAGAGGAAATGAAGTGAAGGGTATTACTGATAAAATAAATAATACAATGATTCGAATTACTTATAAGATTTGTGTTGATCATGTTTGTTTAGCTAGAGAATGATATAACTGTAATGAAAATGGCTTCAGGTATAGAGACATATTAAGAATTTCAGGTTTGCTTCCCTTGTCTTATTAATCCCTTGAGACCCAGAACGTAATTTCCATTGTAATTTGGGTACCATTAGACGATTTTTAGTGACTATAAGCAATATTTTATAGCTATGACCTGTTTAGTATCCTTGTCCACTAACTAATTTGGTATATTCAGTGACTTTTCGTATTTTTATGGCTAACAACAGACGATTTTATATAGCAAAGGAAAGATCTGGGCGTGAAGGGGTTAATAAAGAGGCCTCACTATCAAGGTCACTCTATATACAGTAATAAGGTCAATTAAGGTCAATTATATCATAAGAATAATGCAAATGACTTCAAGTCTAGAGACACACATCCGACGTTCCAGGTTATTTCCTTCGTGTTATTAAATAATATGTTTGTTTAGTTAAAGAATTAGAGTAATGAAGATGACTCAGTAGAGAGATCTGTATATATTATGTTTGTTTTATTAAAGAATTATATAAGAATAATGAAAATAGCTTCAGGTAGAGAGAGACATATGTGCTAAGTTCCAATTTTTTTTTTTTTTTTTTTTTTTTTTTTTTTTTTTTTTTTCACATCACAAGGGACTGGCCAAGGAGAAAAAAAAATCATGCTTAGTTACCAGTCCCTATAAAGAAGACAGTAAGAGAATATAAAAAGAGGGGTGGGCCAATTTAGTTCGGGAGGTGTCTTGTCACTCCTCTCTTGAAGAAAAATAATGTTTAGTTCCATCGTGTTATTAATAAAGAAGCCTCGCTATCAAGGTCACTGTATGTAGGTCAGCCGGAACTACTACCCTGTCTAGGTCTGTGGGGCGCCTCGGTAGGGCACCGCCGTTACCCTGCCGTTACGTTACGCCCTGTCACCACTCACCACCGACGCAACGCCTAGCCTATATAGACAATGGGGCATGATTCGCATGTTTAGGGGGTGGAGTGGCGGAGATGGTACCTGGAACTGTCGCCGATCGGAACTCTCGCCGCCGTCGTCAGTGTTCCAATTTTGATATTACAGGACCCAATATATACATTTAATCAAATTTTACCCGTGTTTCTGCATTCAGGGATGAAATACTAGCAATAGCTTGATCAGTTAGGTTAAGTTAGGTGCCAATATCCAGGTTAGGTTCACATTTCCACGTCGGCGAGAGTTCTAGGTTGATATTTCGGCGGGAATTCCCATCGGCGACAGTTCCATAAACCGCGGAGATGGAGCAAGCGGGTCTCCTGAATTTATTTTGAGAGGTTTCCATAGGTGCGTGATGGAAATCAAGGAAATTGTTTAGAAATAAAAAAAAAATTGATGACTCGATTACTTTTGACTCGATTGACAGTGAAATTCGCGGCCGTGATTGCGTGTGTGGGCGGCGTGCCTAAAATGGCGGGGCTTTGACTCAATCTTCATACCGATTTCCAGTCACTTATGCTAATTAGGGAGAGAGGGAGAGGGAAGGGAAGAGGGGAAGAGGGGAGAGGGAGGCAGGCGACCGCAACCTCTGCCCCTGTAGGCTGTCTGACCTTCGATTTGACTTTTTCCTTTATGGCACACAGATTTTTCGGCCTTTCCTCTCTCTCTCTCCTCTTCTCTCCTCTCTCTCTCTCTCTCTCCTCTCTCTCTCTCTCTCTCTCTCTCTCTCTCTCTTCTCCTCTCTCTCTCTCCCCTCTCTCCCTTCCTTCCTCTCCTTCCTCTCTCTCTCTCCCTCCTCTTCCTTCCTTCCTCTCCCTCTCTTCCTTCTCTCTCCTTCCTTCCTCCCTTCCTTTCCTTCTCTCTCTCCCTCTCTCTCCCTTCCTTCCTTTTCCTTCCTTCTCTCGTCCTCCTCTCCCTTCTTCTTCTTCCTTCCTTCTCTCCTCTCGTCCCTCCCCCTCTCTCTTCCTTTCCTCCTTCTCCTTCCTCCTCCCCCTCCTTTCCTCTTCCTCCTTCCTTTTCGCCTTCCCTCTGCTCTCCTCTCTTCTCTCCCCTCTCTCCCCAGCGCTTTCCGCTAAGCTGTTCAGTCTTTTCGGCGTTGTGCAATTCACGCCCCCCCGCCCCCAGTTGTCCCCTGCCTGTCCCCCTGTCCCTCCTGCCCCTGCCACCACGCCCCTCCTCATTCTTACCTGCACCTCTCTGCCTCGGTCTCCATGACGTGTCCTTGGGAATGTCCTCCGCGTGCAGGCCTATATACCTCGTGCTTGTGTGTGTGTGTGTGTGTGTGTGTGGTGTGGGTGGGGTGTGTGTGTGTGGGTGTGTGGGTGTGGGGTGGTGTGGGTGTGGTGTGTGTGTGTGTGTGTGTGTGTGGTGTGTGGTGTGGGTGTTGTGGTGTTGTGGGTGTGTGGTGTGTGTGTGTGTGTGGTGTGTGTGTGTGTGTGTGTGTGTGAAATTAACCTAACTTTATTCTTTCATTTTCTTCAGGTGGATGTTATCTCCGGCCCGATCAAGGTAAGATAAAAGAAATGTTTGTGTATATGTGACTGTGTGTGTGTGTGTCATTCACCCATGGTCTTGTCCACGCGATCCGAACGACGCGCGATTGGCAGTCTCCTGGTGCTAGCTTGGAGATCATTATTACCGATCTTTGGGTAATGCTGGGACCTCACATATCACACACACCCATCCCTTGTTCTAGGGGGACAGTAACCGCTCGAATTTGTCAGTGGAAATATCCCCAGTATACATATATGAGCGGGACCGGGGATCGAACGTGGACCTCAGAATGGTGCCGGACGCTCTAACCCACCAAGCCGTTCAAGCGGTGTGTGTGTGTGTGTGTGTGTGTGTGTGTGTGTGTGTGTGTGTGTGTGTGTGTGTGTGTGTGTGTGTGTGTGTGTGTGTGTGTGTGTGTGTGTGTGTGTGTGTGTATTTACCTAGTTGTATTTACCTAGTTGTAACATACAGGAAAAGAGTTATGCTTGTACTGTCCCGTCTCCAAATCTACTATTATCCAGTTTGCCTTTGAATGTGTGTGTGTGTGTGTGTGTGTGTGTGTGTGTGTGTGTGTGTGTGTGTGTGTATGTGTGTGTGTGTGTGTGTGTGTGTGTGTGTGTGTGTGTGTGTGTGTGCGCTCTAGTCGTTATATTCCCTAATTTCGTCCGTATTTTCCGTCTCTTTATGCCCTAACACGCTCACACACATTTACACTTATTTCCCATCCCTGTCTAGCCGTGCATCAGGACCACTATGGCAGCCCCCGCCATAACCCCCGAGTGGCCGCCCCGCCCCCCATGCCCCACAATGCCCCGCACGTCGTAAAGGCCCCCACCCCTCCCCCCTTCTCCTATCCTCCTCCTCCTTCCCCATCCTCCTCCTCCTCCTCCTTCCGTCCTTCATCCCCCTTCTAACCCTGCTTCCCCTCCTATCCCTTCTCTCCTTCATCCCCCCTCTTCACCTCCTCCTGCCCATCCTGCCTCCCCTTCTCCTCCCCTTCCCATCCTTCCCCCTCCCTCCCCCCCCTCCCCCCCTCCCCCCTTCACCCCCCATCAGTGCATCATCGCGACAGGCCTTCCGCACAATACGCCGCACTGTCGCCGCTGTCACATAAAAACGGCGTAAATTTCAATCAGGTCACTTCAGCTTATACAGGCCAGAGGAGTAGCCTGTCTCTCCTGCCCTATATACCCTGCCGTGCCCCATAGCTATACCCTGGCATGCCCTCTACTATTCTGCCCTCAGCCTTTTTACGGCCTGTTATATCCTTTTTATTTCTGTGGTGTTTCTAGTTTCGATTTTTTTTTTTTTTTCGCTGATTTTCTTTTTTCTCCGTCTTTTTACGGCCTGTTATATCCTTTTTATTTCTGTGTTTCCTGTTGCGATTCTTCTTTCTTTGTTCTTCTTATTCTCTACCCTTTCCTGCCCTCTTTCTTTCCCTCTTCTTTTGTTCCTCTGTTCCTCTTTAGCTTTCTGTTTTTCCCTTATCTCTTGTTAGCCGTTCTCTATATCGTACTAACCTACACTTACGGTTTTGTAAAGGATCGCCGAGCGGGTGAATAGATTAAGTATGGGGAAGGGGTACTCAAACATAAGGTGATGTTTAGTCTGAGTATAATGTTATAGTCATCAAAGCACAACAGAGGTACACAGGTAAGAGTTCCTACGGCGTGCGTGGCGTGTCACAGATCGCGACAATAATTTTTAATGGATTATAGAGATGCCTTAAAATAGATAGGTAATACAAATAGGTAGATAGGTAGATTACAACTAGGTAGATGGTAGATACAAATAGGGACAGGTAATACAATATAGATAGTAATACAAATAGGTAGATAGGTAGTAAAATAGGAGACAGGTAGATACAAATAGGTAGATAGGTAGATACAAATAGGTAGATAGGTAGATACAAATAGGTAGATAGGTAGATACAAATAGGTAGACAGGTAGATACAAATAGGTAGATAGGTAGATACAAATAGGTAGACAGGTAGATACAAATAGGTAGACAGGTAGATAGGGAGTCGACGTCCTTTTTTTTCTGGCATTTTCTGTTCCGACTTCTATTTGTTTTCTTTCTCTCTCTCTCTCTCTCTCTTCTTCTCTATCTTTCCTAGCCCTCTCTTTCCCTCTCTCTCTCCCTTCGTATCTCCCTATACTCACAATGCCTCTTATTATTCTCATTCCTATAGGTAAAGTTTGTGCTACCTTCTACCTTGTGATCAGAAAAAGGCTTGATAAAACTGTCCTGCCATTCCTCTTAACAAACTTATATATGTGTGTGTCTGTAAGTCAAATTTACCCTTCTTCCATCAGAAGTTCTTTGTATTATTCCGCCCAATTCCTTCTGAGTTTTTTTTTAAAGTTATTCTTTCAATGCCTTTACATCTCTCTCTCTCTCTCTCTCATCTCTCTCTCTCTCTCTCTCTCTCGCTCTCTCTTCTCTCTCTCTCTCTCTCTCTCTCTCTCTCTCTCTCTCTCTCTCTCTCTCTCTCTCTCTCTCTCTCTCTCTCTCTCTCTCTCTCCCCTCTCTCTCCTCTCTCTCTCTCTCTCTCTCTCTCTCTCTCTCTCTCTCTCTTTTTGTCACACACACACACACACACACACACACACACACCCCACACACACACAAAACAACACACACACACACACACAACACCCCACACACACAACACACACACACACACACACACACACACACACACACACACACACACACCTGTCTCCCTTGATCACACGCAGACATCCGTTCGTCCTTTACTCCAAGAATAATTGATTCAGGCGTCACTCCCCGTCACCCAAATAATCACCTGGTTTGTCCTCGTGTGCCTCTGCCTCCCTATACCTGTGTTCACCTCTACCCGTCCTTCCCTGGGCCTATACCTGTGCTTACCTATATCTGTGCCTCCCTATATATACCTCTCCTTACCTATATACCTCTCCTTACCTATAACTCTCCTTACCTACACCTCTCCTTACCTCTACTCACAGTCTATCCCTATATACCTGTGCTTCTGGCCCCCTGACAGGTAGATATAAGCCTATAAGGTATATATAACAGATATAAGATGTAGATATAAGGTAGGTAGGTATATGTATGGCAGGTTTACTACAAGAGGAGATGTCTGACTTGTAGAAAGAGGTGCTTGGAAAGGTAACTAATGTGATGTGAGGAACAGAAGCATGGTATATTTTTTTGCAGGCCTTTTTTTTTTCTTTTTTTTTCTCCCTTGATCCCTTATGATGTCAAAAAAAGTTATGTATACTATTGGATTTTTTTTTTTCAATGGTATTTTTGGGTTGTTCTTTCTAGGGCTGTCTGTTGGTTAGGGCTCTTGGCTGTCTGTTAAGGCTGTTATAATTGTCTGCTGTCTGTTAGGGCTGTTAGAACTGTCTGTTGTAGGTGCTGAGAGCTGTCTGTTGGACCCATTACAGTCTTGTGGGTGCTGATGGCTGTCTGTCTGTGACTGTCTGCTGCTAGTACTCTTGTTGACTTTGGCTGTCTCTTGATGCTGTTAGAACTGTCTATTGAACCCATTATGGTCTTGTGAGTGCTGGTGGCTGTCTGTCTGTATTTTTCTGTCTAGTGAAGGTGCTGTCGGCTATCTATAGGAGTGCTGTTTCTGGTGTTAAAGGCTGTTGTGAGTTGTCTGTTAATGTTGAAATACTGTCTGTTTGTGGCTGTGAAAGTTACCGTCTGTTGTGGCTGTGAAAGTTACCGTCTGTTGTGGCTGTGAAAGTTACCGTCTGTTAGTAATATTGAAGACTGAGATTTAGGGGAAAGTCTTTGGTGATCCTTCTAAAGGGTGTGTGAGGGTTATTGTTGCGCCCTGTTTTTAGGGGAATCAGGGAGAAAAGGGGAGAGTGAAAGGGGAGAATAGAAGGAGGGGAGAGAAAGAAGAGAAAGAGCCAGGAAGCGAACAGATGGTGTAGGAAGGGGAGAGAGAGAGAGAGAGAGAGAGAGAGAGAGAGACAGACAGACAGACAGACAGACAGACAGACAGACAGAGAGAGAGAGAGAGAGAGAGAGAGAGAGAGAGAGAGAGAGAGAGAGAGAGAGAGAGAGAGAGAGAGAGAGAGAGAGAGAGAGAGAGAGATTGGTTTACTGATGACAAGCTGGCTAGTGTTTTGAGATATTGATGGATTTAATTAATTAGAGGCAATATGAATGGTTGATGAGATGCAAAGACAATGCAAGAATGAAGAGAGAGAATGAGGGAATCAGTTAACCCCTTGAGACCCAGAACGTAATTTCCATTGTAATTTGGGTACCATTAGACGATATTTAGTGACTATAAGCAATATTTTATAGCTATGACCTGTTTAGTATCCTTGGCCACTAGCTAATTTGGTATATTCAGTGACTTTTCGTTATTTTATGGCTCGACAACAGACACTTTTTTATAGGAAAGGAAAGATCTGGGCGTGAAGGGTTTAAGGAATATGTGTTAGGTGTTATTATTATTATTATTATTATTATTATTATTATTATTATTATTGGTTAAGTGTATGTGTGTGTGTGTGTGTGTGTGTGTGTGTGTGTGTGTGTGTGTGTGTGTGTGTGTGTGTGTGTGTGTGTGTGTGTGTGTGTGTGTGTGTGTGTGTGTGTGTGTGTGTGTGTGTGTCTATCTATCTGTTGGTCTGTCTGTTAGTCTATCTATTTATTCATGTATGTATGTCTTTCTGTCTGTCTGTCTTTCTGTCTTTCTGTCTGTCTGTCTTTCTGTCTTTCTGTCTGTCTGTCTTTCTGTCTTTCTGTCTGTCTATGTCTGTTTGAAAGTTATGTATTTTTCTTCTCTCTCTCTCTCCTCTCTCTCTTCTCTCTTCTCTCTTCCTCTCTCTCTCTCTCCTCTCTCTCTCTCTCTCTCTCTCTCTCTCTCTCTCTCTCTCTTCTTCTCTCTCGATGTCTTTCTGTCTGTCTGTTTTCTATCTTTCTGTCTGTCTATGTCTGTTTGAAGTCATGTATTTTCTTCTCTCTCTCTCTCTCTCTCTCTCTCTTCTTCTCTCTCTCTCTCTCTCTCTCTCTCTCTCTCTCTCTCTCTCTCTCTCTCTCTCTCTCTCTCTCCTCTCTCTCTCTCTCTTCTCTCTCTCTCTCTCTCTCTCTCTCTCTCTCTCTCTCTCTCTCTCTCTTCTCTCTCTCTCTCTCTCTCTCTCTCTCTCCTCTCTCTCTCTCTCTCTCTCTCTCTCTCTCTCTCTCTCTCTCTCTCTCTCTCTCTCTCTCTCTCTCTCTCTCTCTCTCTCTCTCTCTCTCTCTCTCTCTCCTCTCTCTCTCTCTCTCTCTCTCTCTTCTCTCTCTCTCTCTCTCTCCTCCTTCCTCTCTCCCTCTCTCTCTCTCTCTCTCGTCTTTCTGTTCTCTCTCTCCTCTCTCTCTCTCTCTCTCTCTCTCTCTCTCTCTCTCTCTTCTCTCTCTCTCTCTCTCTCTCTCTCTCCTCTCTCTCTCTCTCTCCTCTCTCTCTCTCTCTCTCTCTCTCTCTCTCTCTCTCTCCTCTGTCTTTCTGTCTGTCTATGTCTGTTTGAAAGTCAAATATTTTTTTCTCTCTCTCTCTTTCTCTCTCTACTCTTCACACACTCTTTCTCTCTCTTCACACCACACATTATCATTTCTACATTTTTTTCCCTCCCCCCCTTGTCCCCCCCCCCCCCCCCCCCCCCCTTCACCGCCTTCTCAGGTTCCCCGCCCGTCGCTACCTATAACGTCCATTTAAATTGTTTCCTCGCCTTGCCTCGCCCGCGGATCGGCGACAAATAGGTGTAAGCGATCCTCCGGGGGGGTTAGTAGTCACCCAGGTAAGTATGGCGCCCACACCCTTATAGTAGAGGCACATAGGAGTCATAATACCTCAACACTACCTTACCTTGCCTTAGTTAGTAGTCACGCAGGTAAGTATAGCGTCCTAACCCTTATAGCAGAGGGAATTAAGAGTCATAATACCTCAACACTACCTTACCTTGCCTTAGTTAGTAGTCACCCAGGTAAGTATGGCGTCCTAACCCTTATAGCAGAGACACATAGGAGTCATAATACCTTAACACTACCTTACCTTGCCTTAGTTAGTAGTCAGACAGGTAAGTATGGCGCCCACACCCTTATAGCAGAGGCACATAGGAGTCATAATACCTCAACACTACCTTACCTTGCCTTAGTTAGTAGTCACGCAGGTAAGTATAGCGTCCTAACCCTTATAGCAGAGGGAATTAAGGGTCATAATACCTTAACACTATCTTTGCTTCTCCTTCCACCCCCTTTCCTCGCCCTTCTTCTTCTTCTTCTTCTTGTGACCTTAGACGCTTAGTATCGCTTCATAGGTCCTCTTCCACTTCGTCTCCTTCGTTAACAAAACGTGTTAACTCTTCCCCTGTTTATTTCACCTGGGAAAGACATTTTGGATCAGTTTTCAATCCTTTGAAATTATCATCCTAATTCATAGTTTCTTTTGTGTTCTGATCTCCCAGCACTGCGTTAGGAACACTTTGGTGAGGTTTACAATACTTTCAGTTTCCTTTCTGTCCCCATACAGCCCTAACACCGTACACAGGGCCCCGTCTTTCTGCTCTAGTCTCCTGTCCCACTCCTCTCTGCCTAGGACTGTTACTATTGACGCTATAAGCTTTTCCCTCTGACTCCTATACTTGTTGCATTCCACAACGACATGTTCTACGGTTTCTTTCTCTTTCTCTTAGCATGAGAAATCAAGGAGAGAGATGGGAATGGAGGTGTGTGTGTGTGTGTGTGTGTGTGTGTGTGTGTGTGTGTGTGTGTGTGTGTATGTGTTGTGTGTGTGTGTGTGTGTGTGTGTGTGTGTTCCTGTTTCCCCCCGTATTCCCAGGGGTCGTGTGATTCCCCCAGGGTCGGTCACTCGCGGGAATACCTCCTATTTCCTTCCCCTTCCCCCCCTACCTCCTTTCCCCTGCCTTCCCACCCCCTGCCTCCCACCCCCTGCTTCCCACCCCCTGTCTTCCCATCCCCTGCCTCCCACCCCCTGCCTCCCATCCCCTGCCTCCCATCCCCTGCCTCCCACCCCCTGCCTCCCATCGCCACCTCCTTCCCCTCATTGCTACACATCCTCACAACTGTTTTATTAATACCATCCTGTCGTAGTTTATTTTTGGTTCAGTTAAATATTTGGGTGCTACTATAGCGTGCAGTCTACCGGGACATTTGCACTATAGCGTGCGGTCTACCGGGACATTTGCACTATAGCGTGCGGTCTACACTTCTTACTCGCTACTTACACTCTACACTTCAGGCTGCAATTAACTTACTGTTGCTATATGATATTGTCTATTATACAGTTGGGTATTATAGAAAAACAAAACGAACAAACAAAGATGCGCTCTCGATCAATCGGGCTCTGCTTCTTGTGGTGTGTCCAGAAGATTGCTTTTACGTATAAAAGTATCCGCTGTTTCTTCTATCAAGATGACACTTCTGTAGAATTCTGTCAACAGCATTGTAGAGGGTCAAGTGTGTCAGACTGATGTTATCGGCTTGAATTTTAGGAGGATACTTAAACATTACTTCGTTGATCCACATTTTACAAGATTGAGTATAGGGTCCCGGTGCTCAGGTCATGAAAGGTCAGGTCAGGTGTGGTCCTTTCAGACTGCACATTACAGCTATGCGGTTGTCAGGTCAGGTCAGATCAGGTGGGATCTTGGTAGACCGCACATTAGGGTACCGTAGTCTGCAGACCCCGATGTAGACCGCACGCTATAGTAGCACCAATATTTGTTCGATAAAATGTATTGAAATTTATAAGCGAATAATGGATACAAATGAGAGAAGGGAGGAAGAAGGAAGGGAGGAAGAGAGGGAGAGATAGAGGGAAGGGCGAGAGAAGGAAGGAAGGAAGGAAAGGAAGAGAGAGAGGGAGAGGGAGGAGAACTAAGAAAAGGGAGAAAATAAAGAAGGGCGGGAGGGACCAGAGGGAGAGAAGGAAGGAAAGGAAGGAAGGAAGCCAGAGAGAGGGAAGGACGAGAGAAGGAAGGGAAGGAAGAAGGGAGTGAGGAAAGATAGCAGGAAAACACACGCTGAAGCAAGAATACTAAATTTTTCCTTATAAATTATTTCTACAGAACATAAGAACATAAGAAAATAAGAAAGCTACAAGAGGCCGTGAGACCTACACGTGGTAGTTCCTGTTACTTAACACTACCTACATCCACCTTTCATCCCCATCCATGAAATTATCCAGCCTCCTTTTAACCCCTTCACGCCCAGATCTTTCCTTTGTTATAAAAAATCGTCTGTTGTTTAGCCATGAAATTACGAAAAGTAACTTAATATACCAAATTAGTTAATGGACAAGGGTACTAGACAGGTCATATCTATAAAATATTGCTTATAGTCACTCAAAATCGTCTAATGGTACCCAAATTACAATGGAAATTACGTTCTGAGTCTCAAGGGGTTCAAACTCCCTATTAACTCCGCACTAACTACCCCACGACTGAGAACTACCTAATGACTGAGATGAAGCAGGAATACAACATTTAATAGAGTGTCCTTTCTTGAGCCTTAGTTTTCCCGCCTCCTTTCTACTATAATGCAAAATAATCGGTGCTACTATAGCGTGCGGTCTACATCAGGGCCTGCAGTCTACGCTCCCCTAACGTGCGGTCTACAAAGATCCCGCCTGACCTGACCTGACCTGACTACCCCATAGCTTTAATGTGCAGTCTAACAAGTCCACACCTGACCTGACCTTACCTGACCTGAGTACCGGGACCCTACTCAACCTTGTAAAATTGGAATCAACGAAGTAATGTCTCAGTATCCTCCTAACATTCAAGCCGAGTACATCAGTCTGACACTCCTCCTTTACAATGCTGTTGAAAGAATTATACAGAAGTGTCATCTTGAGAGAAGAAACAGCGGTTAAGTTTTGACGTGGCAGCAATCTTCTGGACGCACCACAAGAAGCAGAGCCTTGTCATCGATGTGGTAGTGTTAGGCCAGAAAAAAAAGTGACAGGGGTGGGGAATATTGGCCTATGCTTAATAAATCACTTACTAAAGTTTTGTTTTTTCTATGATACTCTAATGTATAATAGACAATATCATATAGCAATAGTAAGTTGCAGCCTCAAGTGTAAGAGTGTAGAGTGTAAGTAGCGAGTAAGATATGTAGACTGCACGCTATAGTGTAAATGTCCCGGTAGACCGCACGCTATAGTGTAAATGTCCCGGTAGACCGCACGCTATAGTGCAAATGTCCCGGTAGACCGCACGCTATAGTGTAAATGTCCCGGTAGACCGCACGCTATAGTGTAAATGTCCCGGTAGACCGCACGCTATAGTGTAAATGTCCCGGTAGACCGCACGCTATAGTGTAAATGTCCCGGTAGACCGCACGCTATAGTGTAAATGTCCCGGTAGACCGCACGCTATAGTGCAAATGTCCCGGTAGACCGCACGCTATAGTGCAAATGTCCCGGTAGACCGCACGCTATAGTGCAAATGTCCCGGTAGACCGCACGCTATAGTGTAAAATGTCCCGGTAGACCGCACGCTATAGTGCAAATGTCCCGGTAGACCGCACGCTATAGTGTAAATGTCCCGGTAGACCGCACGCTATAGTGTAAAATGTCCCGGTAGACCGCACGCTATAGTGCAAATGTCCCGGTAGACCGCACGCTATAGTGTAAAATGTTCCCGTAGACCGCACGCTATAGTGTAAAATGTCCCGGTAGACCGCACGCTATAGTGCAAATGTCCCGGTAGACCGCACGCTATAGTGCAAATGTCCCGGTAGACCGCACGCTATAGTAGCACCAAATACTGATACTAGGGAACAGCAAAGAAGATAGGTAAAATCTGATGGTAGTAGTTAGATAAGTCTATTTAAATCTCTTACAAACCTTACAGTAGCCTTAAAATAAACTTAGATCACCAACTTATACTAATATTAAATCTATAAGGTGATAGTAGGAGTTACTTAAGTTTATTGACATCTCTTACAAACCTTACATTAGCCTTAAAAGAAACTTAGATCACCAACTTATACTAATATTAAATCTATAAGGTGATGGCAGTAGTTAGGAGATGTAGATAGGTGATGATAGGGGATGTAGCTAGGTGATATAACAGGTGAAATAATGATACTAAGAAGGAATAGCAAAGAAAACAGGTAGGATTTGATGGTAGTTAGTAGTTAGATGATGATGGTAGTTAGTAGTAGTTAGATGATGATGGTAGTTAGTAGTAGTAGATGGTTATAGTAGTTAGGATCAGAAGGGGATGAGGATAGGTGGGGGGGGGGGGTATCAAAGGTGGGGGGGTGGGGGGCAACCAGTGGGGGGGGGGTTCAAAGGTGGGGGAATAGGGGGCAACCCACACCGGGCCAGGTAACTTTAACCCACCTTTCTCATGATGAAATGACCACCACAGGAAGGCAAGGTAAAGGTAAGGGAAGGGAAGGGAAGGGAAGGGAGGGGAAGGGGAGTTAAGGGGAGGGGGAGGGAAGGGAAGGGAAGGGAAGGGAAGGGAAGGGGAAGGAGGTAAAAAGAGAGAGAATGGGAAGATGTGATGAGAGAGAGAGAGAGAGAGAGAGAGAGAGAGAGAGAGAGAGAGAGAGAAGAGAGAGAGAGAGAGAATTGAGATAATAACGAGAATGGGAAGAAAAGAGAGAGAGAGAAGAGAGAGAGAGAGAGAGAGAGAGAGAGAGAGAGAGAGAGAGAGAGAGAGAGAGAGAGAGAGAGAGAGAGAGGGAGAGGGGGGGGGGCGGAGTAAAGAAGCCAGAGAGAAGAGAGGGAGTGGAGGGAGAGGGGGTGGAGAGAGAGAGAGAGAGAGAGAGAGGGAGGGGGGGCTCCAGCTGTTCTCTGGCCACCTCCAGTCAGCTGACGAGAACAATGGAAACATAATACCTGATGCAGCAGTGGTGAAGAAGCTGCTCTCTCTCTCTCTCTCTCTCTCTCTCTCTCTCTCTCTCTCTCTCTCTCTCTCTCTCTCTCTCTCTCTCTCTCTCTCTCTCTCTCTCTCTCTCTCTCTCTCTCTCTCTCTCTCTCATACAAACCACAACAAACTGGTACATTTTGTTTCTTATTTTCCATTGTCTAACTTATCATTGTATCCATCTGTCTATCTATCTACGTCTGTCTGTCGGCCTATCTGTCTGTCTGTCTGTCTACCTGTCTTTCCTATCTATCTATCTATCTCTACCATACGTATCTGATGACCTACCTGCCTCGTACGACCCCAGTAGCGAGGTGAGACAAGGTTATATGATAGAGAGAAGACCTACCTGACGATGCCCTGTTGTATAGTAAGGAGATGGGTGATACATTAGAGTGTAGAGGTGGTATATAGGTAGGATTAGGTAGTAAGGTATAATCTAGCTACCATAGATAACAGTTAAGTTGCCAGGACAACTTTTTTTGCTGTTTACAGACGTGTGGTGGCGTTAATACTTACATTTCTACATCCATGATTTCAGGACAGTTAGAAGGGGCTATCTGGAGAGTCTGTGTCATTTTGTGTCTTCATCTGTGTTATATTATGGCTATAAATGAACAAATGACAAAAATATCTACAAAGTGGCTACCAACAGTAGAGTCGCCATCTAGTGTTTATTTACTGAGTGTCGTACCGCTGTCGTCGTCGCCCGAAAAAAAAATGCGTAGTGAAATTTGAAACCGTATATATTTGCAGATACAAAGCATAAAACAACGCTGAAACAGGGTAGATTATACAGTCATGATATAAACTACTGTGTATCATCTTCAGTGGCACATACAAATCAGTAGTAATGCTATAATTCGTAATATTTGGCGGCTGGCGACATCACTGCAGGTGGCGACTTTACTGTTATCTACGGTAGGTATATCAATTCAAGTATTTATTGTTTATCTGTGAAATTGTGCGTTCGTTTGTAAGTCGTTTAATTCATTCATTTTTTCACTAACCTTTTGTCTACTATTAATTTATCAATCCATTTGTTTACCTTATCAATGTCTCAGCAGGAGGTTACATAAGAACATAAGAAAATAAGGAAGCTACAAGAGGCTGTGAGACCTACACGTGGTAGTTCCTGTGACTTAACACTACCTACATCCACCTTTCATCCCCATCCATGAATTTATCCAGCCTCCTTTTAAATGACTCTGCACTAACTACCTGTCTACTGAGTCCATTCCAGTCATTTACCACCCTATTTGGTTCTTAACGTATCACTTTATTTATCATATCACTTTACTTATCCTACATAGAAACATAGACACACATCCTGCAGACGCATACCTCGAACTCTACCAACTTATTTTTACGACCCTTTTTTTATTTTTTTATAGCAGGAAAAAAGTTATAAAATACGAACTGAAGAGAGAGAAAGAGAAAAAAAATTGAGAGAAAGAGAGAGAGTGAAAAAATGGCTTGAATTCCTAAGCGAGCAGTGGTGATGGCGGGGCATTGTGTAGGGGCGTTGTGTAAGGGGCGTTGTTATGTGTTGAAGGAAGGGAAGCCAGGCCTAATCCTACCCTCTTTACCCCCCCCTTCCCCCTTCCCCTTCCCCTCTCCCCTCCCTCAGATTTCCCATTTCCCCTTTGAGCCTATAACCCCCCCCCCCCCCCCTCTCTCTCTCTCTCCCTCCCATACTCATCCGCATCTTATATTATATCCCTATGTCACTTCACTTTTAGCTTCCCTAACATTTTTTGGGTACTGATTCCCACTTCACTTTTGCTGCCATAATTTTTTTTGGTTCTGATTCCCACTTCATCTTTTTTTTGGTTCTGATTCCCACTTCACTTTTTTTGTTCTGATTCCCACTTCACTTTTTTTTGTTCTGATTCCCACTTCACTTTTTTTTTTCTGATTCCCACTTCACTTTTTTTTTCTGATTCCCACTTCACTTTTTTTTGTTCTGATTCCCACTTCACTTCATTTTTTTTGTTCTGATTCCCACTTCACTTTTTTTGTTCTGATTCCCACTTCACTTTTTTTTGTTCTGATTCCCACTTCACTTTTTTTTGTTCTGATTCCCACTTCACTTTTTTTTGTTCTGATTCCCACTTCACTTTTTTTTTTTCTGATTCCCACTTCACTTTTTTTTGTTCTGATTCCACTTCACTTTTTTTTGTTCTGATTCCCACTTCACTTTTTGGTACTTAATTTGTGATTTGTATTTAGTTTGGTTTCCTGTTTATATTATGGCTATTCATAAAAGTCCAAAATGTCATAAAATAGTCCAAAATAGTCCAAAATAGTCATAAATAGTCCAAAATAGTCATAAAATAGTCCAAATAGTCATAAAATAGTCCAAAATAGTCATAAAATAGTCCAAAATAGTCATAAAATAGTCCAAAATAGTCCAAAATAGTCATAAAATAGTCCAAAATAGTCCAAAATAGTCATAAAATAGTCCAAAATAGTCATAAAATAGTCCAAATAGTCATAAAATAGTCCAAAATAGTCATAAAATAGTCCAAAATAGTCATAAAATAGTCCAAAATAGTCCAAATAGTCATAAAATAGTCCAAAATAGTCATAAAATAGTCCAAATAGTCATAAAATAGTCAAAATAGTCTAAATAGTCCAAAATAGTCATAAATAGTCCAAAATAGTCATAAAATAGTCCAAAATAGTCATAAAATAGTCCAACAAAAAGTCAAAATAGTCATAAAATAGTCCTAAATAGTCATAAAATAGTCCAAAATAGTCATAAAATAGTCCAAAATAGTCATAAAATAGTCCAAAATAGTCATAAAATAGTCCAAAATAGTCCAAAATAGTCATAAAATAGTCCAAAATAGTCCAAAATAGTCATAAAATAGTCCAAAATAGTCCAAAATAGTCATAAAATAGTCCAAAATAGTCATAAAATAGTCCAAAATAGTCATAAAATAGTCCAAAATAGTCCAAAATAGTCATAAAATAGTCCAAAATAGTCATAAATAGTCCAAAATAGTAAAATGCCAAAATGCAAATGTCATAAAATAGTCCAAAATAGTCATAAAATAGTCCAAAATAGTCCAAAATAGTCATAAAATAGTCCAAAATAGTCTAATAGCAAAATAGTCCAAAAATAGTCATAAAATAGTCCAAAATAGTCATAAAAATAGTCCAAAATAGTCATCAAATAGTCAAATAGTCATAAAATAGTCCAAAATAGTCATAAAATGTCAAATAGTCCAAAATAGTCATAAATAGCAAAAAAGTCATAAAACCAAAATAGTCCAAAATAGTCATAAAATAGTCCAAAATATTCATAAAATAGTCCAAAATAGTCATAAAATAGTCCAAAATAGTCATAAAATAGTCCAAAATAGTCCAAAATAGTCATAAAATAGTCCAAAATAGTCATAAAATAGTCCAAAATAGTCATAAAATAGTCCAAAATAGTCATAAAATAGTCCAAAATAGTCATAAAATAGTCCTGTTTATATTAATTCTTCCTCATTTTTTTCATTGATGTGTCTCAGTTTTCATCACTTTGTCTTAAATATATCATCCTTATTTTGTTTTCTTTCATCTCCTTGCTTCACTTTTTACTTTACTACTCATGTGTTTTTTTTCATATTTGTATTCACTCTTCGAAAAAAAGGGTAGAAAAAGGGTAGAAAAAGGGTGTTTGTAGTGATGAAATACTGCTACCCTTTTTCTACCTTTAAAAATATACCCTTTCGGATCGACGCAAATATACCCTTTTCCAACCCTCTCGTCTAAAAAGGGTAGATGAAGGGTATAAACGGCAGCATCTACCCTCCAGCCTGGACATAGGGTATAAAAAGGGTAGTGATGGTGCGATGTAACAATTCTACCCTTAATATACCCCTTATTTCTGAGAGTATTCCTTCTTCTCTCTCCTTCGTCTATCTTTTTGACCTCAGTTTTCATCACCTTTATCTACCTCAGTTTCCTTTTCCTTCTCCTTTCATCGACTTTACTCTTCTTCACTTCTCATCACCTCTCCCTATCTTTTTGATTCTTTGTATTTCTTCTTTTCCTCCTTCGTCTATCTTTTTATATCATTCTTCATGACTTATTTTTTATATCGACCTAATATTTCTCTTCCTACTCTTTCCATTTCCTTTTCTACTTCACTTCTCATCACCTCTTCTTTTCTCATATTACTTCCTCTTATTTATATTGTTCTTCTTGCTTCATTCATATTCTTATCTTATCTTTAATAACCTCTTCTTTTATCTCCCTAATGCTTCTCTTGCTTCTCCTTCTATTCCACTTCTTACCTCTTCTTTTCCCTTATCTCTTGGCATCTTATTTGTATTAATTCCTTCTTCCTTCTTCATCCATTTTCCTATCTCAGCTTTCATCTTATATCTTCCTACTGCCTCTCGACCTTCTCCAAAAATCTTCATCTTTCGCCTTTTACTCCGCCAATCTTCACTACTTATTTTTCTATACTTGTTTCCCCTCTCATAGCATGTACTATATACTTAGACACTGTTAATAGAAGGGCAAAATCTACTACCGTATTCCGCATGGCAAAATATACTACTGGACTCCTCATAGCAAAATCAGCTACTGTATTCCACCCAGAAGCCTGACTAACTCTAAAGTAGTGGTATAAGTAGTAGTGAGGTTAGGTTAGGTTAGGTTAGGTTAGGTTAGGTTTGGTTAGGTTTGGTTAAAAGTCTAGTAGGAGCGTGTGTGGAATAGGCGATATTTTAGTATGCTGTAGGAGGAAGGAAGGAAGGAGGGGAGGAAGGGAAGGAAGGAAGGAAGGAAGGAAGGAAGGAAGGAAGGAAGGAAGGAAGGAAGGTGAGAGTAGTAAGGAAGGAAGAAAGGAAGGGAAGAAGAAAGAAAGGAAGGAAGGAGGGAGGGAATGAGTGAAGGAAGGAAGGGAGGGAAGGAGTGAATTGACAAAGGAAGGAAAGAAGAAATGAGGGAAGGAAGGAGTGAAGGAAGAAGGGAACTGATGGAGGAAGGAAGGGAAGAGAGAAGCAAAGGAGAGAAGGAGGGAAGATAGAAGTGAAGGAGGGAGGGAGGTAGGTTAGGAAGGAGGGAGGGAAGGCAGAAAGGAAGGAAGGAAGGAGGGAAGGTAGGAAGAGAGGAGAAGGAAGAGGCAGGTATGTAGGAAGGAAGGAAGGAAGGAAAGGGAAAAGATAGGAAGAATAGAAGAAACTAGGAAAGGAAGGAGGTGTACATGAAGGAAGGAAGGAAGGAAGGAAAAAGAAGTAGGAAGGTAGGAAGGAGGGAGGGAAGGGAGGGAAGGAAGGAAGGAAGGAAGGAGGGAAGGTAGGAAGGAGGGATAAGTGAGGGAGGGAGGGATTAGTGTGAGGGAGGAGGAAGACCAGAACACAAGGAGGGATTAATAGGAAGAAAGGAAGGAGTTTTTATTTTATTTATTATTTTTTTTTTTTTTTTTTTTTTTTTTTTTACCCCTTCACGCCCAGATCTTTCCTTTGCTATATAAAATTGTACGTTGTCGACCCATCAAATAACAATAATTAACATAATATACCAAATTAGTTAGTGGACAAGGATACTAACTAAACAGGTCATAGGTATAAAATATGGCTTATAGTCACGCGAAATCGTCTAATGGTACCCAAATTACAATGGAAATTACGTTCTGGGCCTCAAGGGGTTAAAATAATAATGTTTAATAAAGTAATATAATAATGTTAATAATAAAAGAAGGAGTTTTAAGACAGACAGACACTCAACAACTTGGTAGAATTAGCTAATGGTACCCAAATTACAATGGAAATTACGTTCTGGGTCTCAAGGGGTTACAATAATAATGTTTAATAAAGTAATATAATAATGTTAATAATAAAGAAGGAGTTTTAAGACAGACAGACACTCAAGAACTTGGTAGACTTAGCATGCCATAAATATGAACCCATTAGAAAAATATATGTTGTTCTGTATATCCAATCTGTGGTAAGAATCCCGAATCGAGGCATGGAAAGAATATTGATGGAGAGAAAGAGAGAATTGGAAGGAAGGAAGAAGGGAGAGGAAAGAAGGAAGGAAGGAAGAAGGGAGAGGAAAGAAGGAAGGAAGAGAGAAAATAAAAGAGAGTGAGAGAGAGAAAAAAAGAGAAAAAGAAAGAGAGTGAGAAAGAGAAAAAATGAGAGAAATAGAAAGAAAGAGAGAGAGAGAGAGAGACAAAAAGAGAAAGATGGAAGGAAGAGAGTGAGAGAGAGAAAAAAAAGAGAGAAAAAGAAAGAGAGTGAGAAAGAGAAAAAATGAGAGAAATAGAAAGAAAGAGAGAGACAAAAAGAGAAAGATGGAAGGAAGAAAGAAAATAAAAGAGAGTGAGAGAGAGAAAAAAAAGAGAGAAAAAGAAAGAGAGTGAGAAAGAGAAAAAAAGAGAAATAGAAAGAGAGAGAGAGAGACAAAAAGAGAAAGATGGAAGGAAGAAAGAAAATAAAAGAGAGTGAGAGAGAGAAAAAGAAAGAGAGTGAGAAAGAGAAAAAATGAGAGAAATATATATATATAGAGAGAGAGAGAGAGAGAGAGAGAGAGAGAGAGAGAGAGAGAGAGAGAGAGAGAGAGAGAGAGAGAGAGAGAGAGAGATGGAAGATGGATGGAAAATTGAGGATAAGAGACGTAAAAAGAAAAATTTGCTAAAGGAACAGAGAATGTGAAGGGAGAAGAGAGTGATAATACAAAGGAATACAAAGGAAGAACAGACAGCAACAGCCCTACTGGTCAAACGAGGCTGTCTGTGTGGCTACTTTCTACCACTATAGTTGCTACGTGTTAAGAGGTCAAAGAATAGTAAAGTTGAAGGCTCCTCTCCTCTCCTCTCTATAATGGGAGAGGAAAAGGGAGAGTGATGATGGGAGAGGGAGAGGAAGTGGAGGTGATGGAGGGAAGAGGAGTAGGAATAGTGGAGTGGGGTATAGTGGAGTGAAGAGACATGGAACAGATAATTTGCTAAAGGGAAAGTGGAAGGGAGAGAGAGTGGAAGGGAGAAGAGTGATGATGGGAGAGGGAAAGGGAGATGAGAGGAAAGATGGAAGGGACATGGAGGGAAGAGAAGGAAACAATGGAAGGGAGTGTAGTAGAGAGAGAGAGAGAGAGAGAGAGAGAGAGAGAGAGAGAGAGAGAGAGAGAGAGAGAGAGAGAGAGAGAGAGAGAGAGAGAGAGAGAGAATCAGAATCAGAATCAGAATGCTTTATTCCATTAATGTACAATGGCTTTTCTCTTACCTACTAAAAATAACATATATATGGTGAAATATAGTTACATGGAAGAATGTAGATTACTTACATAATAAGACATAATACATATATGTATATACATAACAAAGCATAGTGTATAAATAATTATGATATTTGAAAATTCTTAGCAAAGGCCACGTTGAAGAGCGTAAGTCGTTAAGGCTTTTTTGAAACTCGTGAGTGACGGGAGTTCTTTTATATTAGTAGTATACACTTACTGCCTTAACTTATCTACCTTATAAGCCATGTGTGATTAATAACTGTTTAAAGAGAGAGAGAGAGAGAGAGAGAGAGAGAGAGAGAGAGAGAGAGAGAGAGAGAGAGAGAGCGGCTGTCAGGGCGGGCGGGAAAGACCCCAGCTGAGCGCCTGTCTCTCAGCTGATCGCCTCCCAACAGCTGACTCATACCCGGCGCCTCAAATACTTCAACTAAACACACCACAAGAGTAAACACAGTGCATTACAGGGATTACAAGTATTAAGTCCTGCCTCCTACGTATCCTACAGGACTCTTAGTATCATCATCAGGACCCTGGCGGCACAGACACACAGACACACAGACACACAGAAGCGCGGGGGCTTTCTTTCATGACCAGAATGCAAAGGTGGGGATCAGAGGAAGGTTTTGGCGCGCACTTTTTGGCGGGAAGGTCGTCTGGATCAATGGATGGAGCGACGACAGAGGGAGGGAGGGAGAGAAGGAGAGGAGGGAAGGAGAGGAGGAGGGGTGAGGGATGGAGGGAAGAGAAGGAGGGAGGGATGGAGGGAAGGAAGGAGGGAGAGGAGGAGGAGGGAAGAGAAGGAGGGAGAGGAGGAGGGAGGGAAGGAGAGAGAGAAAGAGGGAAGGAGGAGGAGAGAGGGATGGAGGGAAGATGGGAAACAGAGAAGGAGGGAGGGAAGAGGAAAAGGAGAGAAGGAGGGAGGAATGGAGGAGGGAAGGAGGGAAGGAGGGAGGGAAGGAGGGTAGCTGCTGAGGTCGAGATCCCTCCCTCCTTCCCTCCCTCCCTTCCCTCCCTCCCTTCTAAGTTGTGTGGCGCCAAGAACGAGTTTATTGAATCTATGATAAATTCCTTGAACCACCAATACGCGGACCTGTTTGTTATTAAATAGCGGTGGCGATGGTGGTGCAACGTAACACGAAACCTTCCCGGCACAACTGTTTCGACAATGCTAGCTTTATTATTTCCACCGCAACTTTAAACATTGGAACTAAAGAAGCTCAGTGGTGAATGAATGAATGCCCTTGAATGCCCTTCCTTGCCATGGCGGGAGAATGCGGAAATGTAAGGCTGGAGGCACTATATAGAGGAGGTGAGATAGTGTGTGTGTGTGTGTGTGTCATTCACCCATGGTTTTGTCCACAGTCGCCAGTTTCACCCTTTCAGTACAAGCTTGGAGCTCATTATTACCGCTCTTTGGGTAATGCTGGGACCTCACACACCACACACACCCATCCCCTTGCTCATAGGGGACAGTAACCGCCCGTATTTGTCATTGAAACATCCCCGGGAGCAGTGAGGATTCGAACCGGTTACCACAGAATGGCAGGCCAGTACGCTATTGACTTGACCATCGTTGTGTATGTGTGTTGGGAAGAGTGTATTTACTTTATTACACTTTGGTTTTCAATGATTGCTATCTGATAAAACGGTAGCTGCAAGTCATATATATGTGTGTGTGTGTGTGTGTGTGTGTGTGTGTGTCCCAGCATGAGGGTGAGGGGAGGGGTGTGCACGGAGGACACTCACCCCGCCCGCAGCCACCACCACGGGCCGGGCGGCGGGAGGGGTGGCTGTTGGCGGGAAAGAGTTCGCGCGCCTTCAGAAGTTCAGACACAGCAGCTCTTCCCTTGCACGCTGCCTTACCTTCACCTACCATAGAAGCACAAGAACAAGAACAAAACCTTCATCACAACCTTAGAACATAAGAACATAAGGAAGCTACAAGAGGCTGGGAGACCTACACGTGGTAGTTCCTGTTACTTAACACTACCTACATCCACCTTGCATCCCCATCCATGAAATTGTCTAGCCTCCTTTTAAAGCTTTTTTATAACTACCTGTGTACTGAGTCCATTCCAATCATAAACTGAGTCCATTCCAATCATAAACTGAGTCCATTCCATCATTCCAATCAATCTTAGACGAACTTGTTATCTTAGGGTCTTGCGTGATAAGGAGGAGACTAAGAAGAAGATAAGGAAGACACAATAAGTAGCAGAAGGTAGGAAGGCCTTAAACCGTAAATAGCCTCATGGAATCTTCCCGCCGCGGTTGTCAGGTCTCCAAGGGGGCGAGAGTAGCGCTGCCACACGTGAAATCAGATGAAAATGAAAGTAAAAATTGCCTCACGAATTTGAAGGGGAGAGGAAAGTATCTATTAATGAAAGGAAAACGATCAGAAGATATACACTAATGGAGATGAAAGGCTATGGAAAGGAAAGGATAAATCAGGAGATGAAAGTATAAGAAACACGTCAATCAGATGAAAATGACAGTAAAATATTGCCTCAAGAATGAAAAGGATGTGAAAGAACTTCACGCCCAGATCTTTCCTTTGCTATATAAATCGTCTGTTGTGGAGCCATAAAATTACGAAAAGTGACTGAATATACCAAATGAACTAGTCGACAAGGATACTAAACAGGTCATATCTATTAAAATATTGCTTATAGTCACTAAAAATCGTCTTATGTTAGTCAAATTCAATGGTAAATACGTTCTGGGCCTCAAGGGGTTAATGGGAGAAAGAAACATGAACATTAAAGTAAGAAATCGCCACAAGAATGGAGACGATAATAAAACATCGGATAATTTAGTCATGATTTCTATTTGTGTCTTTTCGTCTTAAAATAATAAATAAAAAAATTCAAGAAAGTAATAGCCACATGAATGGAAGGGCAGAGGAAAATATCCATTAACCCCTTGAGACCCAGAACGTAATTTCCATTGTAATTTGGGCACCATTAGAAGATTTGTAGTGACTATAAGCAATGTTTTATAGATAATGACCTGTTTAGTATCCTTGTCCACTGGCTAATTGGGTATATTCAGTGACTTTTTGTACTCTTATGGCTAACAACGGACACTTTTATATAGCCAAGGAAAGATCTGGGCGTGAAGGGGTTAATTGAGGCATACTTTAAATGTGTGTGTATTTGCGTCTTAGCATATGCAGGGTTAAGGAATTTGTATCTATATTTCCCTTAATAATGGCTATACCACACGTAAATCAAATGAAAAATGGCAGAAAAAAATAGCCTCATGAAAAGAGGGAAACTTCTATTAATTGAGTCATGCTTTAAATTGTGTGTTTTTGCGTCTTAGGATAAACAGAGATAAGGGCTTTGATCTATATTCCCATGGAGCGATCAAGGGCCCTTTATAGCTGCATGTGTAGTCGTCCCCTTAATGTCTCCACCCGCAGGCCGCCCCTCGTGAGCCGCCTGTGTTTACATGCCATGCCTCAGACCTCACCTGTATGATAGCGGGATTAACGTGCACTCTAAGCTTCCTCCTGACTCTTAATTTCTCTAAAGTGTTGTTTTTGCTTTACCAAGACCACCTCATTACTAACTGCTTCTTTGACACACACAATGCTATCCTTGATTCTCATTTAGTATTGCAAATATGTATTTTCTATCACTTGTGTCTGGTTTACCATAATAGTACCGGCCTGATGTCCCGGGAAAATCGAGAGGATTGATATGTAGAATGCAAACAGTTGGTTCTATCACCGGCCTGATGGTCTAGGGGTATGATTCTCGCTTAGGGTGCGAGAGGTCCCGGGTTCAAATCCCGGTCAGGCCCATGACAAGTAGCAATATTTTTTACAGGAACTACCTCGTGTAGGTCTCACGGCCTCTCGTAGCTTCCTTATTTTTTTATGTTCTTATGTTATCTCATGAAGATCTGCCATCGCAGCTATTTTTGGGGTGGCCGATCTTCATGTGGTGAGAGTGGTTTGATAGCCCAGTTAGGTTAGGTTACGTCACCAATGTCCAGGTTTGGTTAGTGAACTAGCGGGGGTTTTGGGGGCGACAACCTCAGTTAGGCCAATCCCAAAATAGCTGGGGTGGCGAATCCTCATGAGATCCGGCATGGGTCTTCGCATTATAGGAGTGAGATTATGATGAGCCGCGTGTGTGTGTGTGTGTGTGTGTGTGTGTGTGTGTGTGAGTACGTGTGTGTGTGTGACGTGTGTGTGTGTGTGTGTGACGTGTGTGTGTGTGTGTGTGTGTGTGTGTGTAGGGTGTCGGAAGTGGCAACCGTCGCTGGGTAGATTGTGTCACCATCATGCGGGTTTCACCTCCTCCTCCTCCTCCTCCTCCTCCTCCTCCTCCTCCTCCTCCTCCTCCTCCTCCTCCTCCCTCAGTAGCCTGCTGTAAGGCGACACCGGGGATGCAGGAGACGCGAGGCGGCGGAGGGAAAGCGAGACGATGAGGGCGGCCTGTGGTAATATCAATAATAATATTCATTTTATTTTATAGTGGTGGTGGAGGGCGGGGGTCACTCACGCCCACACCACCACCCACATAGCCATTCATTACTAATACATGCATAGTACTAACACCTGCATAATACTAATACCTTCATAGTACTAATTAATACATGCATTTAAAAGCCC
>JACEEZ010021088.1:52500-55000 GCA_016584305.1 Chionoecetes opilio
TGCAGCTCCCTTCCTCGCCCCTGCATACAACCCACAGCCTCAAACAACACCCTTGCAACGTGAAGAGGTGAATTTCATGCCTGGTGAACGCGGGGAGACAAGGGACCGATACACGAGAGGGAAGCATAGGTGAAGGGTTTATGGAACTGTCGCCGATGGGAATTCTCGCCGAAACAACAAACTAGAACTCTCGTCGACGTGGACATTTCAACCTAACCTGGACAATGGCACCTAATCTAACCTAACTGATCTAGCTAACGATAGTATTTCATCCCTGAATGCAGAAACACGGGTAACACTTGATTAAATGTATATATTGGGTCCTGTAATATCAAGAATTGGAACACTCGACGACGGCGGCGAGAGTTCCGATCGGCGATAGTTCCAGGTGTACCATGTGGTGGGAGGACGGGACAAGACTGGAGGTGAAAAATAACTAAGAAATAATAAACAGTTCATTTGTATACATAGGAAGAATAGAAGAAGATGAATTTTTATATGGAAAAAAAAGAATAATTTATATATATAATAATAATAATTTTGTTTTATATATGATGAGAGAAGAGAGAAATAGTGAAACATTCAGCCTGTATATTTGAGTCACTGCTGGAGTTGTGTTGGCATCTTGAAGGGTTTGGGCGATTTTTCGTTGGGTTAGTTTTGTGTCTGGTAAAATGATCCGCCAAGACACTTTCCCAAACACTGCCTCGTTTATGGAACTGTCGCCGATAGGAACTCTCGCCGAAACACCGACCTAGAACTCTCGCCGACATTGGAACACTCGCCGACGTGTACATTTTCGGCGACAGTTCAATTTGTAATATATGAAAAGGAATCTAACCTAACCTAACCACATAACCTAGCCTAACTATTCAGGCTATTGTTGGTATTTAATCCCTGAATGCAGAAACACGGGTAAATGGAACACTCGCCGACGTGAAAAATTGGAACACTCTACAACGTCGGCGAGTGTTCCTATCGGCGACAGTTCCAGGTACCCACTGCCTCTTCCTGCACTCCAAGACGCCTGATGCCCTGGATGCCCCGATGCCCCGCTTCGGACCCGGACGCCCTGGCGCCCTGCCCGACTCCTGGACGCCCCTGGATGCCCCTGGATGCCCCTGGATGCCCCTGGATGCCCCTGCTTCGCCCCTGGACGCCCCTGGACGCCCCTGCCCCGCCCCTGGACGCCCCTGGACGCCCCTGGATGCCCCTGGACGCCCCTGAACGCCCCTGGACGCCCCTGCACGCTCAGGGCTCTGTAGGGCTGTGTCACTAGGTGTTCGATGCCCTGAGATGCTTCGTGTATTCACTATATAATTTTACGCCTTTAAACTGTTGAGGCCCAGAGGGTATTTTTTTATTGTAATTTGGGTACTATTAGACGATTTTATTTAACTATATAGCAATACTTTATAGACTATGACCTGTTTAGTATCTTTGTCCACTAGCTTATTTGGTATATTAAGTTACTTTTTGTAATTGAATGGCTCGACAACAGACGATATATATATATCAAATGAAAGATCTGGGCGTCAAGGGGTTAAACTGCAATTGATTTTCCTGAAGACCAACCCAGCAACAAGGCGAAGTAGTTTCCAAAGGTCTCCCAGCGGGGCTTATTAAGGCAGCTTATATATAGTTCAAGGCAGCTTATATATAGTTCAAGGCAGCTTATATATAGTTCAAGGCAGCTTATATAGAGTTCAAGGCAGCTTATATAGAGTTCAAGGCAGCTTATATATAGTTCAAGGCAGCTTATATATAGTTCAAGGCAGCTTATATATAGTTCATGGCAGCTTATATATAGTTCAAGGCAGCTATATATATAGTTCAAAGCAGCTTATATATAGTTCAAGGCAAGCTATTAGTTTCAGGCAGCTTATATATAGTTCAAGGCAGCTTATATGAGTTCAAGGCGCTTATATTAGTTCAAGCAGCTTAATAGATTCAAGCCCGCTTATATATAGTCAAGGAGCTTATAGTAGAGTTCAAGGCAAGCTTATATATAGTTCAAAGCGCTTTTATAGAGTTCAAGCAGCTATATATAGTTCAAGGCAGTTATATATAGTTCAGGCAGCTTATATGAGTTCAAGGCAGCTTATATATAGTTCAAGGCAGCTTATATAGAGTTCAAGGCAGCTTATATATAGTTCAAGGCAGCTTATATAGAGTTCAAGGCAGTATAGTTCAGCCTCAGTATAGTATTCAGTTCAGTCATGACTTCTATCCCCCACATAAAATACCTATTTACCCATTAACGTTAGCGTTACAGAGGACCAGCTATGCACCAGACAAGTACGTGTAAGACAAAGAACAGAAATCCTGCAGAAAATCAGTGAGGTTAAGTAGGGTAGTTCAGCGCGTCATGATTCTTATGTGTGTTGGACTATCAGCCACCCAGCACACCCAAGGGAAGTAATTTTCAAAGGTCTCCCAGCTGGGGTATACAGCAGTTAAGTATAGCCGCGTCATGACTTCTTTGATCTTTGCCTACAAA
>JACEEZ010021088.1:60000-61001 GCA_016584305.1 Chionoecetes opilio
AGAGAGGAGAGAAGAGAGAGAGAGAGAGAGAGAGAGAGAGAGAGAGAGAGAGAGAGAGAGAGAGAGAGAGAGAGAGAGAGAGAGAGAGGAGATATCAGATCAGATCAGAGAGAGAGAGAGATATCAGATCAGATCAAGAGAGAGAGAGAGATATCAGATCAGATCAAGAGAGAGAGAGAGATATCAGATCAGATCAAAAGAGAGAGAGAGAGAGAGAGAGAGAGAGAGAGAGAGAGAGAGAGAGAGAGAGAGAGAGAGAGAGAGAGAGAGAGAGAGAGAGAGAGAGAGAGAGAGAGAGAGAGAGAGAGAGAGAGAGAGAGAGAGAGAGAGAGAGATCAGATCAAGAGAGAGAGAGAGAGAAGGGTTGTTGCCTAGTTAGATCAGTTGGTCAAAGATTACTGAAGCATAAGATGAGTTTTAAAGCATTGCTGATAAAAAGGGGCGACATTACGAAGGCAGAGGCGAGGTGAGAATATAGGTGACCAGAAGGGAGGTGAGAGGGTAGGGAGTAGGGCGGGGCTAGTAGGAGGCACCGTGGGAGACAGGTAAGGGTAATGGGTAATAGGTAATAGGTACAGGTAGGTATAAGGGTTATGGCACAGGTATATAAGGGTTAGAGTCAGGTACAGGTAAGGGGGCACAGGTATATAGAGGGTTAGAGATATTTAAAGGTGATGGTTGTAGCTCACAGGTATAGTTAAAGGTAGTGGTTATATTATACAGGTAAAGATTGAAGCTTCTAGTGCAGCTATGTAAGGTTTTTTTTTTTAAAGGGCTTGTTGCATTGAGTGACCATTGGAAGGTGATGGAATGATGATGATGATGATGATGATGATGATGATGAAAAAGAAGAAGAAGAAGAAGAGGTAGAAGAAGAAGAAGAAGAAGAAGAAGAAGAAGAAGAGGTTGAAGAAGATAAAGAGGATGTAGATGGAGAAGAAGAAGAAGAAGAAGAAGAAGAAGAAGAAGAAGAAGAAGAAGAAGAAGAAGAAAAGAAAGAT
>JACEEZ010021089.1:0-30785 GCA_016584305.1 Chionoecetes opilio
TAAAAATTATAAAATTAAATAATTTTTATTAAAATTATTTTTAAAAAAAAGAAAATATGGGAATATATTTTAAAATTTTGGGAATTATTTAAAATTTTTAAAAAATTTTAAAAATATTTTTAAATTTAAAAAAAAAATTTTATAAAAAATTAAAATTTTAAAATTTTTTAAAATTTAAAAAATTTTTAAAAAAATAATTTTAAATTTAATTTTAAATTTTTTTTGGGGTTTAAAAATTTATTTTTAAAAATTTTTTAAAATATACTTTAAAAATATAAAAATTATTATTAAAATTTAAATTATTAAAAGAAAAAAAAAGAAAATAAAAAAAAAAAAAAAAGGGGAAAAAAAGTAAAAAAACAAAAAAGGACAAAAAAAAAAAAAAAAAAAAATAAAAAATAAAAAGAAAAGGAATAAGAAAATAAAAATAAAATTAAAAAAAAAGAAAAAAAGAAAAGAAAAAAGAAAAATAAAAAGAATTGAAAGAAAAAATTTTGAAAAAAAAAAAAAGAATAAAAAAAAGAAAAAGAAGAAAAAGAAAAAAAAAAAAAAAAAAAAAAAAAATAAAAAAATAAGAAAAAAAAAAAAAGAAAGAAAAAAAGGGAAAAGAAAAAAAAATAAAAAAAGAAAAAAAAAAAAAAAATTAAAAAAAAGAAAAAAAAAAATTTTTTTTAAAAAAAAAGAAAATTTTAGAAAAAAAAAAAAAATAAAGAAATAATATTTTTTTAAAAAATAAAAAAAAAAAGAAAAAAAAAAAGAATTTTTTATAAAAAAAAAAAAAAAAAAAAAAAAGAAAATAATAAAAAGTAAAACAAAGAAAAAATTTTTATAAAAATTTTTAAAAAAAAATTTTAAAAAAAAAAAAAATTTTTATTTTAAAAAAAAAATTAAATTTTTTTAAGCAAAAAAGAAATATAAAAAAAAAATGGAAAAACTAAAAATTTTAAAGAAAAAAAAAAAAAGCCCCAAAAGAAATTAAAATAAAAAAATGTAAAGGGGGGATAAAAAAAAAAATAAATAAATAATAATATAGTACTGAATATATTATAATAATATATAAATTAATAATAAATATATTATATATAAATATATATATATTTTAATTATTATATAATATACTAATATAAATTAGAATATAATATATAATATATATAATATATAATATATATAGAAATAATAATAATATATAATATATTAATAATAAATATATATATAAAAAGTATAGAGAAATATAATAATATATATATATATATAAATATATATTAAATAGATAATAAATATAGTATTAAAAATATAATATTATAATATAAATAAAATATATATATATAAGAGAAATATAATATAAAGAGATATAAATAATAATATATAATTAATATAAAAAGTAGATTTTATATATATAATTTAGTATATAATATATATAATTATAATATATATATATATATATAATATATATATATAATATAATATATATATTATAATATATATATAAGATTATATATATTATTATATTATTTATTTAATAATATATATATATATATATTTTATTGATATATATAATATATATATATATAATAATATATATAATAAATATATATATATTATATATATTTTAAATTAATATATATATTAATATATATTATATATAATATTATTATATATATATAATATATATTTATATATATATATTATAATATTATATAATAAATATTATATAATTATATATATATAATTATATTATATATTATAAAATTTATATATTAATTATAGAATATTATTATATATATATAAAAAATATATAAAAATATATATATATTTTAAAATTTTATATCAATTTTATAATATATTATTTAAATATAATATATATATAAAAAATATAAAATATATATAAATTTTATTTTAATATATATATATATATATAATTATATATTATATTATATATATATAAAATATATAATATTATATATATATATATATAATATATAAATTTATAATATATAATATATTTTAATATATATCAATATATATATAATATATTTATATTATATAATATATTTATATTAATATATAATTAATATATATATATTATTAATATATAGTAATATATAATATATATATATAATAGAATATATATATATAATATAATATTTATTATAATATATATATATATATAAAAATATATATATATAAATATATATATATAATATATATAGTATATAATTATATGTATATATATATATATAAATATATATATTATATATATATATATAGTATATATATAATTAATAGTTATTATATTATATATAATTATATATATATATTATATATATATATATATATATAGATATATATATTATATAATATTATATATATTTTATATTTACATATATATATATATATATATATATATTATAATATATATTATATTATATATATATATAATATAAATAGATTATTTATATATATATATATATATATATGAATATATATATATATAAATATATATATAATATTAAAATATATATATTTTTAATTATATATTATATTATATATAATTATATATAATATCTATAATTATATTATATATAATATTATATATATATCATTATATTATATAATATATAAATATATATATATATATATTATATATTATATATATAATATATATATATATATATATAATATATTTATATATATAAATATATAAATATATTTTATATACTATATAGATTATTATATATTTATATCTTTATATATATATATATTATATATTATTTTATTTTTATATATATATATTTTTTATCCCATAGTGTATTATACAGCTTTTCCTTACAGTCTAAAATATATGATATATAACCAATAATATAACCATTGTTGTTATGGTGATGAAGAAAATTGCGGACTAATAGCGTATTTTCGCGACCTCTCTGGCCCGGTCTGGACTGGACTAGTCCCGGGCGGTCACTGTTTTTGCGAGGCATTCTAGAACGGTTCAGCCCAGTCCAGTCCCGTCCGACCCATATAGCAGGACCACCTTGGACCAGTGTGGGGAGAACTGGCGCATGCGCACTTACAGTCAGCGGGGAAGGCGACCAGGAGCTCTCGTGCTGCTGATAAGACATGAAACACCATGATGGCCGACCATAAGACTAAAGTATCACAGGCCGTGGTAGTTGTAAAGCCCTTCAGCACAGGTTAAAAGGCGGACGACAAAAAGGATATTGACAAGATGGACGCCTGCCGCCTCCACAGTTCAGTTCAGTACCGCCCACTCGATCCCCCAGCCAATAGGAACGACGAATGGGACGGGGCCAGTCTCGATATATTTTCGCGACCATCAGTCCACCCTGACCCGGTCCGGACTGGACTGAACCAGTGCGGTGAACGTCACGAAAATGCGCTATAAGACGACCCCAACCCTGCCTTAGTTTACACTCGCTACGTTGTCTTAGGCGGAGCGAAATTTGCTTCCGAAAATGTCCAACTAGCGCTAAGATGGTCTTAGTAGTGTTAGAAAATGCCCCCCCTGGGCGTGAAGGGGTTAAATACTAATTTTTACCTGACCCGTCTTCATGTACGTTTAATTACCGTCAATAATACTGTTACGAAACCAGGGGGGGTGGGGTCATCCACCACCCTGCACTTCGTCACGACACTTACGGTTCGGGGCAATGGAGGGGTCGGGAAGGACTGAAGGGAGACACTTACTTCTGTGCACGGCTTTTATTTACACACTACTCTACTATGTACAAATCACTTGTTTCTCTCACAAGGCACACAGGCCAACACCCACGAGTCACTGTCTCTCTCAGGGGCGCCGCCCTTGCCCTCACACGGGAAAGGGGCGGGACACACGCCAACACCCACGAGTCACTGTCTCTCTCAGGGGCGCCGCCCTTGCCCTCACACGGGAAAGGGGCGGGACACACGCCAACACCCACGAGTCACTGCCCCTCGGGGGCGCCGCCCTTGCCCTCACACGGGAAAGGGGGGGACACACGCCAACACCCACGAGTCACTGTCTCTCTCTGGGGCGCCGCCCTTCCCTGCTCCCCAGAACACAGGCTCACCCCAGCGCACACAGACTCACCCCACTGTTCTTCCTTTGTACTAATTAACGCAGTCCCCAACACACCTCGACTAAACACACTGTGAGGCGCGTACACACTGTACAGGGCGCCCCCCTAAGCGCCGTGACCCTCCCCCACGGGTCGCCGGCCACTGACTTCCAGGCCACGCCGTGCCAACAGGGCCACTCTCGCCCCCCTTCGTCAGAAGAGGGAGACGGGTCTTTTCAGGAGGGGGTTATGCGGGGCGCAGTGGTCACGGTAAATCCTGGGGGGGAGCGCCTGTCCACCCCCCTTTAGCTGGGGTCTATTCTACCACTCCCGTCTGCTCCGCCAAGCCAGCACCACGTCGGTTCCCCCCCATTCTCTGGGCCAATGGGAGGAAAGGACGTGGCGACCCGACCCGTGGTTCGAACCACCACCGGCGAGGCCCCAGAGGTACAGGCGAAGGGCCCTTGCCTTGTCCGCTAGTACCCACGAAAAAGGCCCTTCGTAACAATACTATAGTGTCCTCGCACACACCCTTCAACAGCTACTCCTCTACCTCACATCAGTGGGCTGGGAGGAGATTGCCTTGCAGTGGGTGCCTTCCCACTGCAACATCCGGGGCAACGAGGTTGCTGATGCTGCCGCCAAGATGGCACTCTCCGAGGTAAACATCACCCCCTCCCGCTGCCGCTCTCCACCGCCAAGCGTCTAATCTCCAGAAAATGCCGCTCCGCCTGGGATAGGTCGCTCGGCGCCGCCCTCCGTGCCACCTCCATGGGTCAATACCGCACAGACTCCTCCCCGCACCCATGGATAAGACAAACGTCCCGCGTCTTGGACGTCGCTCTCACCCGCCTGAGGCTCGGCCACGACTCAAAACAGGGTGGTGACAGCCCGGCAGCCGTGGTGATAGGTTCACCGGCTCTCGCTCCGCTCTCATCACAGTGTAACAGCTCGCCCTTCGGGTCGCTTGAGCTGCTCTGCACTGCTGGACTTCGCCATCGCCAGCCCTTGTGCTTGACCGTTGTGGGCCTACCACCCATCGCTGGGTAGCTCCTCGTCTGTGTTTCCGTCTGCCGCCGCCATGTCTGACACGTCACCGGGGACCGAGCCAGCCATGGATGTCCAGGAGGATGAAGCCTCCTGTCCTCCCCTTCCCTCCGCCAGCAAGAGGGCACGGGCGCCTTCTCCCTCGCAGGAAGGTCCTGATAAGGCCCCTCCCCGATTTCCGACACCCTGTCCTCTCAGGTTGCATATGTCCAGGCGTCCTACCTCCTCAGAGCTGCGTCGGTGTGCAAGGGTCTTTGCAAAATCCGTGCCGGGTCCCCCATGCTCTCCACCTCTCGACCCTCGGCAAGTATGTCCTCGAGGGGGAAACCCGCGCCCTGGGAAACGGCTGTCCCCTTGTTTTTTTTTTTTTTTTTGTGATCTGGGAGCACAACACCCCCAAGGTCCCTTTGAACTGGGGCAGGCCTCCTTTACCTGGGGGAAGGGAGGTCACCTGCCGCAGGGCTGAGCGTGAAGGCCCTGACCCCATTACGCCAGGGTGGGGCCCCTGGATGACTCAACTGCCATCAACTGGGGTCCGGAGGGACTTTCGATCCTTCGATGGAGCGAGGTGGTCGAGATCACCTGGATCCCGGCCCACAATCGCCCAGGTTTCACCACTGGAAAGTGGCTCCGCCTAAAGGTGAGTGGGACCCTTCCCACAAAGGTGTCCATTCCCAGTTGGTGTGACTGGGCACGCCCCTACCTCCTCCCTCTGCTCCGCTGCTCTGGGTGCCATCGGATCGGGCCCCTCCCTCAACACCTGCAGGTCTCCGGTGCGATGTCCAGGTGCAGCGGGCCCTCCCCATGCAGGCGAGGACGAAAATCACCTGCACCAGGCCCTTTCGCGGTTTCCAGTGCGGGGGATCACATGGGCCCAGGTCTGCGCAATGCAACTTTCAACTGCCGGGCTCAGCAGCTCTATGCTGACTTGGCGCGGGAGGGGACGCCCCCGCACGCCATCAACACGCAGCTGAGGGACCTTGACCTGCCTAGCCTTCCGGCCCTCCGCAGGCCACAACCATCACAACCAAGCCTGCACCAAACGCACCTACTCTACCCCCAGCTACGGCGGTCCACCCAGGTATGTCGTATTTCCCCCATCGCCAAAAGGGAATAGGTACGGCCCGCTGCAGGAGGCCCCGGAAGATGATGCCTCCTTGCCTCAGGCTCCCGTCGTCGAAACCCCGAACCCGGCAGCACTCCTCCTCCTGTGCGCCGTCGCATCCCCCTGCGTCAAACCCCGTCGACCGCCCGGATATCAGGCCCCTCCGTCTACACCCCCCCCCCCAGATCTCGAGTCTGAATTCACCCACTCCACCATCGAGGCTGAAGTGCACGGCCGCACGGTTCGCCACCCCACCGTGGGGAGGAACCAGGACGTGCCTTTCGCCATGCCGCTCCTTTGATCGTCCCCCCTTATGTCCCCCAAAGGCCTCCGCCCCCCCCTGGATCCTGATCACTCACTGCAGCACCAGCTTTTCCGCCTCCTCCGTGGATACAGTAATCTCCTCTCTTTCACCCTCCTCTGGAAGGGTTACCACCTCTACCAGAAGGGCACACCTGTGGGCCCGCCATTCTCACCTATCTGTGGCCAACCCCCTCCATGCTCAAACTCCTCCCTATTTGAATAGGATATGGCCCTCACCTTCCTCCCCTGGAATGCCAGGTCTCTCCTCCGGAAATCATCTGAAACCTGCAAAAACCCACCTGCGGGACTCACTTCCTTCAGTGGTCGGGTTGTGCGAGACCTGGCTCCCCCCTCACCTCGCGCCTCAACCTTCCGGGCTACTCTATCCCCCGGCAAGACCGCCAACAGGGCCGTGGTGGAGGGTCCCCTTGCCCCCCGAGACGTGCGCACCGCTCCCCGTTCCCCTTCCCCAGTGGCCGGGTGGGCGCCTGGAGATCGTTGCTGCCAGGTTAGCCTCCGGAGAGGTTGCTCACCGTGGCAGTAATATACAACCGGGTGGTGCCGCCACTTCACAGGAGATCGAACACTATATCGCCTCTCTCCCTCCCCGGTGATCATCATGGGGGACTTTAACGCACACCACCAATGCTGGGAGCCTGACCTGCCTCCCCACAAACGGAAAACCCCTTCAGTAACACATTATTCAGGATAATGTTGGACTCCCTCACCTCTCCTTGCTGAGCCCGCCTGGTCTGGCCACCAGGTTCCACCCCCACACTGGTGCTCCCTCGGTACTGGACCCGTTCATTGGTGACCCGGCCTTCACCACCTCCACCTTCTCTACTGGGCCTTACATGGGGAGTGACCACCTTCCTGTGCTGGCCTCTGTCCCACAGGCCACCCGAAGCCCCATCCTGGCTGCCTGCCCCGCTGGAGAATAAGATCCTCCCAGTGGCCGCGTTACAGGAGGCCTCCAGCCTCACGGATATCTCCACTCTACCCTTGGAGGACGCCGCGTCTTCCTTCCATCAGACGGGGTGGAGACGGCGGGTTTCGGCTGCCTTTCACCTTGCCACGCGTCGCCACACCCGTCGCCCTGGGAAAGCCATGGTGGTATGACGGGCTGTGCCCGGGCAGTACTGGCCCGCCGTCAGGCCTGGAACCAGTGGCGGAGGACACCCACGATACTGGCAGGCACTAACTACCGCCGTCTCAACGCCTTCAGCGCCCAAAATCATCCTCAAGGCCCAGAGGATGCCTGGGTTCCCACTGCTCCTCCCTCTCCTTCTCTTCCTCCACCAAGAGAACCTGGGACTTCCTGCACTCTATGGAGGGCAGGAAGGCGCATCACCCCATCCTCTGACGGATGGTGCCCAGTCTCTATTGGATGACCCCGAGAAGGCAGAGGCTCTTGGCTCGCCACTACCACCAGAAGATCGGCCCTTTCCCCCTACTCTCCATCCTCCTGCGGACCTCCACCAAGCCACCTCTACCTCCATCGCCCCCCCTTGGTCTTCCTGAGCTAACCCAGCCTTACGCCCGGCGGGAACTGGATGCGGCCCTGTCCACACTGCGTACTGGCAAGGCGGGGACAGACCAATCCTTACGATTTCCTCACTCACCCCTCCCATCCCTACAGGAATGCCTCTTACGCATTACAATGCCAGCTGGGAGACAGGAAATTACCCACCTTTTTGGAAGCCCTTGTCCCATCCCCAAACCACAAGCCGGGTAAAGATCCTTCTCTCCCATCTTCCTACAGGCCCATAGCTCTCCTCTCCTGTATTGGGAAGCTGATGGAGCGCCTGGTGTCCAACCCTCTCTCCTGGTGGCTTGAGGAGAAGCGATGCTAAGGGAGAGCAGTGCGGTTTCGACCCCATAGGGGGACAATGGACGTGCTGGGGCCCGCTTGAGTTCCATATTTGCGACACCTACCGTCAGCGCCCGGTCATGACTACACTCTTCCTTGACCTGGAGGGTGCCTTCGATACGGCACCACACGAGGGTATCCTATACAAGCTGGCGGCATGGGCATTACCGGGGCCACCTTGCCTGGGTCCAGGACTTCCTTGGCGGTCGCTCGTACCGGGTTGCAGGGGTGCCTCTCTGTCGCCCTCCCGTCCCCTTCACAGAGGCGTCCTCAAGGCTCCATCCCAAGTCCTCTTTTATTCAAACGTCCTCCTCTCCGACCTCCACCTTCCCGCCCACTCCCCCCTCCTATCTATGCTGACGATATCACCGTAGTCAGCCGGGCCCAACGTTGGCCCAGGCGCAGACCCACCTGCAAGAGGCAGCAATCTCCCTCGGGACTGGGTGACCACTGGGGTCTGAAGGTCAGTGCCCCTAAAAGACACTTATGTGTTTCACCCTCAAGCGGCTTCCCTCCCCACCTGCCCTCCAACTGTGCGGCAGCCCGGTCCCTTACTCCAGGACGCACACCTTCCCGGGGCTGCGGTGGACGGTCCTCGCCTCTCCTGGGCCCCGGGGATGTGGAAAATCTCCGCACCTCCTGCAACAAGCGCCTGGATGTCATGAAGAGGATTACCGGTGTCCGTTTTGGGGGGCGAACCGGGATCTCCTCCTCCAATATTACCTTGCCACCATCAGACCCTATCAAAGCTTCGCCTTATCTCATCCTGGTGACCACAACCAAAACACACACACACACACACACACACACACCACACACCAACCTGGAGTACCAATAACTACCCTTCCTCAATCAACACGAAGGAAGGCACCGGAACTACTCCGGGATCTCGCCTTTGTTTCGACTCAAAGCTGAGTGAAGCCCGCCCCAGGCAAAACGAGGGCATTTATAAACCTCGTTTTCTTTTGTTAGTCAGTCATCTGTATATAGCTGAAGCGTTTCTACTCTCTCGAGGAACATAGCAGTAACACCATTCTTGTACGTTTAAGTAAGTACCCAACAGTAACATTAGCACTGGGGACTCTACTCAAGTCAATCACATTATTTTTTAAAGCTTAAATACTGGTGGTGAAATTTTTCTTAGTATTCTTTTTGTGTTTTTCTCTAGGGTTAATTATCTGTGTTATGTACATATTGGTCATTTAGATTATATAAGCATTTTTCTTTAGTCATCTTTTGTGTGTGCTTCAAAAGCAAGATCACTTACTCCTTGCTACAAGGGATTTATTAGATATTATTTAAATTGTTATTGTTATCTACTTCTTTCCATCACCTTTTTTTTATGGTTTTGAGCGTTTCAGTCTCGCTACTCATTCTCTAGACAACTCACTGTCCTCGCTCGTAACAAACTCATGTACAAAACGTTAACTAACGTAACAAACTCATGTACGGCAGCAGCATTTATGGGTCGGCTGCCCGTACTACATTGACCAAGCTGGATCCTCTTCAGAATGCCGCGCTTCGAATCTCCATGGGGGCCATGAAATCTTCCCCGGTTCTCTCCCTGCATGCCGAAAGTGGCATCCTCCCCTTGTTCACTACAGAAGGGTTATTTTATGCCAGCAGTACCACCAACTCATGAGCCTGCCCCCATCTCACCCCCTTGCTGCTCTCTACGCTGGCTCTGGTGTGAATCACCACGCCCCAGTTTGGTCTCCGGTGCCAGGCACCCCTTCTGGTTAGGGCCCTACTGGCTCTCACCATCTTAGGCCTACCACCACCACCACCACAACCCACCAGCCCACACTCTCCCCTCCCACCCTGGCTGGACAACCTCCTCCAGGTTTACCCTGCACCTTCCAGGCCTCCTCCCTCGGCACTCTACCAGTATTCTGGCGGCGACTCTGTTCAGGCAGATGGACAGATCGCTATATCACCACCACATAAAGCTGTTCACAGATGGCTCTCACTCCCCTTCACCCCCTCCACGGCGGCTGCCATCTACGATCCTGCCACCTCCATCGCAGGACGTGGAGGCTTCCCCGGAGACAGATGTCTTAACATCTGAAGCTCTATGCCCTCCACCAGGCCATCATACACCTCCACACCGGGCACACCAAGGGCAAGGCTGTGGTCTACACAGACTCCCTCTCCTCACTCCACCTCCTCCTCTCCCGCCATACGCACGATCCTCTACGTCCCTCGTCCACACCATCCAGAGGGCCCTTCTCCACCTTACCAACGAGGGGTGGGAGATCACCTTTCAGTGGGTTCCCTCCCACGCTGGTATCCCAGGCAACGAGGTGGCTGATTCTGCTGCCAGGCTGGCCTTGACGGATGTAAACATGACACCCTTACCTCTGCCGCTCTCCGCGGCCAAACGCCTCATCCCCCGGGTCTGCCGCTCCGCCTGGAACAACACGCTCGGCGATGCCTCCGCATCATCTCCATGGGCCATTACCGCAGTGACTCTTCCCCCCAGCCGTGGAAAGGAAAAAGTCCCGTGTCCTTGATGTCGCTCTCACCGCTCCGCCTGGGGCACACGACACTCACAGCTCACTTGCATCGCCTCCGTCTGTCCCCTGACCCCACTGCCCCTGGTGCATAAATGTTCCGGAGGATATTGAACACTTTCTGCTGCAGTGTCCGCTGCTTCCACTCCCACCGTGGTGTGCTTACACAACCACAAACTCATCGACCCTGAACGTCAACACCTTTGAACCGGCCCAGCCCTGCTGGCAGGCTGGATGGTGTTCACCCCCTATCGGCACACGCCGTCATCCGCTTACCTGTGCCTCATGACGGAAGGACAGGTCAACACAGGCCGCCGTGATCGCATCATAGACCTCACCAGCGCTCATAGTGTCCCCAAGGGATCCTCGAGCCTTAAACAACAACACAAGGCTCGCCAAACAAACACTCACTGCACACATGCACCTCACGCTCCGACCCGCAGGCCTCTGCAGGAACCGTTCCGAGTCCAGGACCATTACTGCGCAGGTCTCGCTCACTTCCCAACGAAACTTCTACGTGGTCAACTCTCAGCCCTGAAGGTCACCACCTTTGACCTGTACCACCCTGCTGGCAGCCTGCTGCCGTCCACCACATCACAAACGCCCCCGCCGTCATCCGCCTCACCTGTGCCTTCCTGCAGGAAGACTAAAAACTCCGAGACATGTGATTACTTCACGGCGTACAACAGGGCGAATATCGTCGACTCCGACATACACTGCCCTTCAACAACAACAAACACAACATGGCTTATTGGGGTAAGTGACATTATACACGTCTTTATTACCATTAGATAACATTACCTATAGTCGCTCACCTGCAATAATGTCGCAGGCGCCATATATTACGAATGATAGCTCGACTACTGCTGTGTGTGCCATGAAGATGCGATTAACAGTATGTTAATCATGACTGTTATAGGCTACTGTTTCAGCGTTGGTTTTATGACCTTGTAGCGGCGAGATATGACGGTGATATTAGAGACGCCGCGTCTGGGAGATTTGTATGTGTTCATTTAAGCCTGTATGACAAGATGAAGACACAAAAAGGACATCAGGGACTCTCCAGACTAGCTCCCTTCTAACTTCCTGAAAATCATGGAATGTAGAGAGAAATGGAAAATTACACGCCGACCACACGTCGTAACAGAACAAAAGTGTCTGGCGACTTATGTGTTATCTACGGTAGTAGTCACGTTCAACTCGGAGTGAGGTACGAAAAGACTAGGTTTAATATAGACTACGAAACAACTTTTTGGTCTACGAATCTACTGGTGTACGAAACACTTGTTGTACGAACGGACCACCAACACAGACACATAACTTTAGGAGCGGCGGCGGTCAGGATTATGACGTCACAGTGGCGACATCCGGGGGGAAGCAGCTGTTTGTATCGCTAATCAGTGGCTGCAGTAAGTTGTACACAAGTGTTTCGACACTGTAAGTTCATACCCCAAAAAAAGTTGGATTTTTTTTTTACGATAGAACCCAAACTCCGTACACACTGGGAGCATGGTTTGGGTTACTATGTATTCTAAGAGGGCCTTTCTCATGAGCTTTCGCGGTCGCAAATCAATAGTTCGGAGATAAAAGAAACCATTGAGGTGGGGGTTCTGGGAGGAATATGTATCCTAGCTTTAGACAAATGCATCACTCCCTCTTCTGTGACCGCATCGCTTTTGGTTCGGAGGCGCACCGTGGCTACCGTACCCCTTTTTTAAAAAAAAACCTAACTCTTACTAAACCTTACCTAACCTTAACCTGAACTTACACCTTACCCTTACCTACCTTACCTTACCTTAGCTACCTTACCTACTAACCTAACCTTTAACCTTACGGGCCAATAATAAAAAAGGATAAATCCAAGCAAAAGCGATGCAGGTCAAAATGAAGAGGAAGAGGGAGGCCTTTGTAAAAAGAGTACAATTCTCTCCACTCCTAAAATGTTATATATCTCCGAAAAACTATTGATTAGCGACGGAAAGCTCGGAGAAAATGTACTCTTAGAATATACATAAGGTAAACAAAAAACCATGCTCCCAATTGTGTAGGGAACGTTTGTCCTGTAGTAAAATATACAAAATTTGTTTCGTCAGTCTATAAGAAACCAATAGTTAGTTTAGTACACTCAGCGCAGAGTTGGAAACATGATACTAGAGTTACGAAAACGAAATCGGGATGTACGAAAAAAAACTCAAAATCAGTCGTACGAATACGACTAAAAAAAAAACTGGGTACGAAACAATGGAAATTCTAGTGTTTGACCTTACCTCCACTTCCCCCATACAGGTTTTGGGGACTGTGGGAAGCTGGGGTTTCGGGTGGGGTAGCAAATAATGCTATCAGAAAAACGTAATTTCAGAGTTGTGTAGTGGTGGGTGGTAAAATTCACCTAGATCTAGGGAATTGCGCTATATCTAGAAAATGTTGCCTAAAACTCAAATATAACCTAACCTAGTGGGGGGCGTGGATCCCAACCGATAACCTAACTAACCTCAACCAAATCTAACCTAAATTTTAAAACTATATATAAACTAACCTAAACTAACCTTAACCACCCTAAATATAACCCTCCTCAACAACCCAACTTTACCTAACCAACTAAGCCAGGGGTAAGAGTGGTTCTCGCCATATCGGTAATCTCTGTGAGGATCGTCAGGTTCACACGTCTCTGGACTCGGAAAAAATCCAATCATTTCCCTAGATCTAGGGAATTTTTACAACACCCCTAACTCAAAAACTTTGTGGTTGCGACGCATATTTTGTACCCCAGCCAAATATCCCGCTTTCCGCCAGGTCCCCAAGCTTGTTTTGTGGGAGAGGCGGAGTATGGCCAAACACTAGAATAATACCGAAACTACTTGTGTACGAAACTCCCTGTAACCAATCAGTGTTATTTCATTACCAGCCTAAAATTACGGGATTATAGACCTTACGGAAGGCTGGTGAAGGGTCAATAAGGAGAAAAGCGAGGCGTGAACCCCGAAAACAGTGACAAAAGGTGGAAATAATGGGTAATACTTCCGGTATTTTGGTACTTTTAACCATTCATTGAGTACGAGGTCAAAAGTACTCTTTTCCTGGTAAATTTCTAGCGTTTGCCCATACTCCCCCCTTCCCCCAAACAAGCTTGGAGACCTGTGGGAATGCGGGTTTTCGGGTGGGGAACAAATCATATGTCGGAAACACGTATTTTTTGAGTTATGTAGGAGTCAAAATTCCCAAGATCTACATTAATTTCCCTAAATCTAGGGATATTTACCTAAGCTACTAGGGGGGGAGGGCTCCGCCCCCCTCGACCCCCCGGTAATAACCTAAACTAACCGAATATAACCTGACCTAGCGTTAAACTCCGTCCTCAACAATCTAACCTAACCTCCTTGCGTGGGGGGTTCCGCCGCCCCCTCGACCTCGATATTCCTCGATAGGTAACCTATCAAAATTGTACCTAACCTCTTAGCGGGGGCGGGGGGTCTCGACACTCCGGTCATTATTCTGTTTGTGAGGATCGTCAGGTTCACGCGTCTCTGGACATAGAAGAAATCCAATCCATTTTCCCTGGATTCCAGGGAATTTTTACAACACCCCTAACTCAAAAACGTTGTGGTTGCGACGCATATTTTGTACCCCAGCCAAATATCCCGCATTCCCCCAAGCCTCTTAGCTTGTCTTGGGGCGAGGGGGGAGTCTGGGCAAACACTAGAATAATACCTAAAATTTTACAGTTAAAACTAATGGACGAGAACTGCGCGGTCGCTACCGACGTTGGCTAATATTTAGAACACGACTGTGTCTGGATTCAAGTATTTTTTAACCTTTCTACTGTTTCTATAGTTCAGAACGAGTGTGAAAGTAACAATGAAATGTTGTGCAAACAAAACAAAAAAATCATAGGTTAGGTTAGTTTGAGGGCTAGGTTAGATTAGGTTAGTTTAATGGTTTGATTAGGTTATTATTTTATACTTTTACAAATGGAGTGTTTTTTACCATTCAAAACTTCTAAAAAGTGTATTACTAGAAATTTGTCATCTCTTCTAATGGCAAAAATCACACCATTTTAAGGGTTGCACAGTAAAGAAAGTTTGCATCTCCATGAGGGAAAGCATCACATATAATATCTCCATGAGGGAAAGCATCACATATAATATCTCCATGAGGGAAAGCATCACATATAATATCTCCATGAGGGAAAGCATCACATACATAATATCTCCATAGGGAAAGCATCACATATAATATCTCCATGAGGGAAAGCATCACATATAATATCTCCATGAGGGAAAGCATCACATATAATATCTCCATGAGGGAAAGCACACTTATATTCCAAGGAAAGCATCACATATAATATCTCCATGAGGGAAAGCATCACATATAATATCTCCATGAGGGAAAGCATCACATATAATATCTCCATGAGGGAAAGCATCACATATAATATCTCCATGAGGGAAAGCATCACATATAATATCTCCATGAGGGAAAGCATCACATATAATGCAAAATAAAATAAAACTTGCTGAAAACGTCATCAACCATTTAATACTCCAGCGTAACACTTACATTTTCTATATGGCTACAATACAACATGCCCGGCGCCACCTTCACGGGAGCTCCGATCGTCCACGCCCTCAGCACAGCACGGGGGTTGTGCTGAGGGTGTCCCGGGTCGGGGCTCCCGTGAAGTCCCCGGGGCCGTATGATGCCAGAAGCCCGTGTGCCGCAGGAAACGGAAGAAACATTGCATGGTACGGAGAGTGTATCCTGCCGAGTGCCCCGCACTCCTCGTCAGGATGGACAAGCCAGTCCTTGTGCCGCACGCCAGCAGCACGAACACTCTAATCTTTTTTCTTTTTTCAAACCATCTCTCTGACGGGCTCAAGCTAGCCCGGGGTCCTCTCCTGCTGGAGGCCCGAAAAAAAGAAAAAAGAAGTTTGGGTTAGGTTTTGTTTAGGAGTTATTTAGGTTAAAAAATTGAAATTTGACGGTGCGCAATTGCCTGGTTGGTTGGCGCTGTCAAATCTTACGGAATATTCACCATAAAATCTGTCGTAAAACAGCCAAATCACCGAAAAATCAAAAGTTTTGAAAAATGTAACGTAACCCCACCTAACCTTACCTTACCCTTACCCGGCATTTTGTAAACACAGCAGACGTATTCCTCCTCACCCAAAAAATCTTCCATATCTCCGAAACTATTGATTTGCGACGGGAAACTCTGAGAGAAAAAGTCTTTTATAAATCAATGAGGTAAACAGAAAGCCTGCATTTGAACAGCTGTTGTATGGCTCTAGGTAAGAAATACCAGCACTAGTTTTGCACTCAAACTATTGTTTTCTGATGAGTTTAGAGTTTTTAAAAATGGGTGGCTTGGCGGAAATCAACAGTTTGGTTTTATACTGCGTCAACGCCTTCATATTCACAAACTATTATGTCAGTCGAAACTCTTAAGTAAGTTAATCAAGGTAAGTTTGACCCTGGAACAAACATTGTGGTCAATGTGACAGTCGACGCTTCTTAGGTTCACTGATCTCTAAAGACGTCGGAAATTTGGTGCTTGCAAAAAGAGTTTCTCAAATTGAAGGAATTCTGAGAGTGAAAACAATTTGTTGCGAATTGTTGATCTAAAAAAAAAGTGCTTTGGGCCCCCCGAAAGGAACCCCAAAAAGAGAAATTTTCACATCAAAAAAATCCCAAAAGAAAACTTTTTTTTTCCTTAAATTTTAAATTTGAAAAAAACTCTTTTTGAAAGGGCAACCCAAAAATTTCCGACGTCTTTTATGTGTTTTTCATGTAAAAACACTTAAGAATGCTTCGGACTGTCAGGGTTTAACCACCAATGGATTAGGGTTCCAGGGGAAAAAACTTACCTCTGATTTAACTTAACTTAAAAAATTTTCTGGCTGACATAACTAGTTTGTGAATGGGGAAAAGGGAGTTGAGGGCAGTAAAAGGAAACCATAACTGTTTTTTTTCCCCCCCAAAGCCAGACCCAAAAATTAAATTAAAAACACAAAAACTCATCAGAAAACAATAGTGTTGATTGAAAAAAATTTAGTGCTGGTATTATCTTACACTGGGAGCCATCCCAAAGCACTGAAAAACACAATGGGCAGTAGGGGCCTTTCTTTTTAAAACCTCATAAAAATTTTTAAGGATTTTTTTCTCTCCGATTTTCCCGTGGGCCAAATCAAAGTTTGGGGAAGATATAGAAAAATTTTTTGGGGTTGGGGGGAATATGTTTTTCCTTTTTTTCCCAAAATTTCCCGGGGTAAGGGAAAAGGAAAAAGGGGTTGGGGGGGGGTTTTTAGGGTGACTTTTTTCAAAATTTTTGATTTTTGGGTGTTTTTGGTTTTTTACGACAGTTTTTAAATGGTAAATTCCCCGATGGTAAATTTTCCCCGAAAGTTTGAAGCGCCGCCCAAACCCCGGGAATTGCGCACCGTAAATTTGAATTTTTTAACCTAAAAAATTTAAACAAAACCTAACCCAAACTTTTTTTTTCTTTTTTCGGGCCTCCAGCAGGAGAGGCCCCGGGGGCTAGCTTGACCCCGTCAGAGAGAGGGTTTGAAAAAAAAAAAAAGGTTTAAAAAGAGTTTTGGTCGGGCTGTGGGCGCGGCAAAAGGGAAAATTTGGCTTGTCCATCCGGGACGAGGAGTGGGGGCCCATGGGGCGGGGTACACGCTCCGTCCATGCAATGTTTTTTTCCCCTTTTTCTGCGGCAAAACGGGTTTCCCGGAAACATACGGCCCCGGGGACTTCACGGGACCCCCCGCCCCGGGAAAAACCCTCAAGCACCCCCCCCCTTTCCCCGGGGTCTTTGCGGGAGGGCGGGACAAATGGGGGAGCCCCCCGGAAGGGGGCCCCGGGGGCATGTTGTTTTGGGGAGCCATATAAAAAAATGTAAGGGGTTTAACGGCGTGGAAAAAATTGGGTTGATGACCGTTGCAAGATTTTCAGACAAGTTTTATTTTTTTTTTGCATTATATGTGAGTTTTCCCTAAATGGAGATATTTAATTTGGGGATGTTTTTCCCCAGGGAGATATTTTTATGTGATGCTTTCCCTAAATGGAGATTTTAATAGTGTCTTTCCCAATGGAAAATTTTATATTTGAGCTTTCCCTCAGGGAGATATTATATTTTATGCTTTCCTTAATGGAGATTTTATATGTGAGTTTTTCCCCCTCAGGGAAAATTATAGGGTGTTTGCTTTCCCTCATGGGGTTTATTTTATGTGATGTTTTCCCTAATGGAGATTTTATATTTTGGATGTTTTTCCCTAATGGGATTTTATATGGGGTGTTTTTCCCTCAGGGGAAAATATTTTTTGGGTGATGCCCCTCATGGAGATTTTATATGTGACTTTCCCTCAGGGAGATATTATATGTAAATGTTTTTCCCTCATGGAGTTTGAAAAACTTTTTTACTGGGGGAAAACCCCTTTAAAAAATAGTGGGGTTTTTTGGCCCATTAGAAAGATGAAAAAATTTCTTTAATCCCTTTTTTAGAATTTTTTGAATGGTAAAAACCCACCCCCTTGTGAAAAAAAAGTATAAAAAATAACCAAATCAAACCTTTTAAAACCCAAACCCCCTAATCTAACCTAGCCCTCAAACAAACCTAACCTAGATTTTTTGGGTTTTGTTTCCCCAACATTTCATTTGGAATTTCCCACTCTTTTCGAACAAATGGGAAACAGTAAAAAGGGTTTTAAAAAATATTTTGGAATCCAGACACAGTCGTGTTCTAAATTTTTAGCCCGTGGGTAGCGACCGCGCATTTCTCGTCCATTAAATTTTTAACTGTAAAATTTTGGTATTTTTCTAGTTTTTTCCCCAGACTCCCCCCTGCCCCAAAACAAGCAAAAGGGGCTTTGGGGGAATGCGGGATATTTGGCGGGGGTAAAAAATATGCGTCGAAAACCAAAAACGTTTTTGGGGTTAGGGGTTTTTGAAAAAAATTCCCTGGACCCCGGGAAAATGGTTTGGGATTTTTTCTATGCCCCAGAGACGGGGATTTGACAAAACCCTAAACAAACAGAATAATGCCGGATTTGTGGAACCCCCCGCCCCCCAAAAAGAGGTTGGGGAAAATTTTGATGGGTTTACTATGGGGGAAATACGAGGTCGGGGGGGCGGGGGAAAACCCCCCCACGCAAGGGGGTTGGTTAGATTGTTGAGGACGGATTTTTAAAACCGCGGGCCCGGTTTTATATTCTTTTTAGTTTGGGTTTAAATTCCCGGGGGGGTTCGGGGGGGGCGGTGCCCTCCCCCCCTAGTGGGTTGGGTAAATACCCCTAGTTTTTAAGGGAAATTAAGGGTAGATTTTGGGGGAATTTTTACTCCTAAAATAACAAAAAAAAATAAGTGTTTCCGTTTTGGATTTGTTCCCCCCCCGAAAACCCGCATTCCCCAGGTCGGGGAAAGTGTTTTGGGGGAAGGGGGGGAGTATGGGAAAAACGCTAGAAATTTACCGGGAAAAGAGTATTTTTGACCTCGACTCAAAAAAGGGTTAAAATTACCAAAATCCCGGGGAAGGGTATTACCCTTTATTTCCACCTTTTGGTCACTGTTTTCGGGGTTCCGCCTGGGCTTTTTCTTTTTTATTAAACCCTTCACCGTCCCCGGGAAAGGTCAAAATCCCGAAAATTTTGGGGTTTGGTAAATGAAATAACACTGATTGGTTACAGGATTTTTCGTACACAAGTTGGTTTCGGTAAATTTTTCTATGTTTTGGGCCCTACCCCCCTCTTCCACCAAAAAAAGCTTGGGGGCCTGGCGGGGAAACGGGATATTTGGTGGGGGAGAAAATATACGTCGCAACCAAAAAAGTTTTTTATTAGGGGGGTTGTAAAAAATTTCCCCAGATCTAGGGGAAATGGATTTTGGGTTTTTTCCGGGGGTTCCCGAAAACGTGTGAACCTGAAAGATCCTCACAGAAGAATTGACCGATATGTCGAGAACCCCCTTTTCCCCCGCTAGTTTGGGTTTGGTTAAAAATTTGGGGAGGGGAGGGAGGTTTTAAGGGGGGGGGGGAAAGGGGGGGGGGGGGGGGGGGTTAAAAAAGGAAATTAGGGTTTTAAGGGGGTTAAAGGGAGGTTAGGTTATCGGTGGGGCCAAACCCCCCAAATATTGGGTTTGGTTCTTTTTTTAGGGAAATTTTTTTTTTAAAAATTTTTTAAATTTTTTTTTTTTTGGGCCCCCCCCCCACAACTCTTTAAAAACGTGTTTTTGTGCATTATTTTCTCCCCACCCGAAAAAAACCCCCCATTCCCAAAATGGGCCCCCAAACCCGTATTGGGGGAAAGTGGGGAGAGTATGGGCAAACACTAGAAATTTACCAGGGTTTTGTAACCCCGGTTTTTTTAGTCGTTTTTTGTACCGTTTTGGGGGTTTTTTTGTACATACCTAGTGTCATTTCGTAGCTCTAGTAGCCCTGTTCAACTCTGAGTGAGTGTACGAAAAAGACTATTTGGGTTTTTTATAGACTACGAAACAAAAATTTTTTGGGATTATTTTTTCTACAGGACCCCAAAATTCCCTAAACAAAATTGGGGGCATGGGGTTTTTTTTTACCCCTTTTTGTATTTTAAAGACATTTTCTCCGAGCTTTTCCCTCGCTAATCAATTTGGTTTTTTGGAGAATTAAAAATTTTAGGGGGAGAGGAAAAAGTTCTCCTTGTTTTTCAAAAAAGGGCCCCCCTCTTCCTTCTTGTGACCGGGATTTGCTTTTGCTTGGTATTTTATTACACTTTTTTAAATTTTGGACCCCGGGTTGGAGGTTTAAAAGGGTTTGGTTAGGTAAGGGAAGGTAAGGTAAGGTAAGGTTTAAAGGGAAGGGGAAGGTTCCGGTTAGGTTAGGTTAGGTTAGGTAAAAGGGTTTGGTTTAAAGGGAAGGTTTTGCCAGGGTGCGCCTCCGAACCAAAAGCGATGAAAGGGCACAAGAAGAGGAAAAAGGGGGGGCATTTTTAAACTAGGAACATATTCCTCCCCCCACCTACAATGTTTTTTTATCTCCGAAAATTTGATTTGGGGGACCCGGAAAAACTCAATGAAAAATGCCTCTTAGAATACAATAAAGGTTTAAAAAAAAACCATGTCCCAATTGTGTACGGAAAATTTGGGTTTTTATCGTTTAAAAAAAAACCCAAAATTTTTTGGTTTTATAACCACTATTTTACGAAAAAAATTTGGGGGACGAACTTACTTTCGCCCCCGATTAGCGATAAAACAGCTGCTTCCCCCCGGATTTTTCACACTGGCGTCTAGCCTGACCGCCCCCGCTCCTACCCAAGGGTTTTGTTTTCTGTGTGGGGTGGTTTAGTTCGTTTCACCAAATTGTTTCGTCCCCCAGTAGGGTTGTATACCAAAAAAATTTTTCGTTTGGGCTATTGAAACCTAGTCTTTTTTACACTCCGCTCCCGAGTTGAACGTGCTAAAACCGTAGATAAAAAAATAAAGTCGCCGGACAACCTTTTTTTTTTTTGTGTACCAAAACCCTGTGGTGGCGTTAATAATTTTTCATTTTTACATCCATGTTTCAAAAAAGGGGGTTTGAAGGGGGTATCTGGAGATTTTGGGGTCCCTTTTTTGTCTTCATCTGTGCAAACAGGGCTATAAATGAACACAATTAAAAAATATCCCCCGAGCGGCCCCCCCTCTAAATATCACCGTCATTACTCGCCCCACAAAGGGAAAAACAACGCTTTAAAAAAGTAGGGTAAAAAGTCATTATATAAAAATACTGTGTATCCCTTCAGTGGCACACCAAACAGTTAAATGAGGTTTTTTCATTCGTTAAAATATGGGCCCCCCCTGGGAAAATTAGTGCAGGTGGCGGGCTATAGGAGTGTTATTAGGGGGGGGAAGAAAAAACCCCTGTATAATTGCATTACCCAATAAGCATGTTGTTGGGTTTGTTTTTTGTTTAAAAAAAGGGCCCGTGATGTCGAAGTCGACGAAAATTCGCCCTTTTGGGGGGTTTCAGCCGTGAAGTAAATTTTTTACCCGTCTCGAGGGGTTTATTTGTCTTCCTCAGGAAGGCACAGGTGGGCGGATGGAAAGGCGGGGGGGTTGTGGGTTTGGGGACGGCAGGGGGCGGCCAGCAGGGTGGTCCCCGGGGCAAAGGTGGTGACCTTCAGGGCATTAGTTGACCACGTAGAAGTTGGGGGGGTGGGGTGGAAAAAGGGGGGACACTGCAGCAGGAAAAGGGGGTAAGGGACTCCGGGACGTTCCTGCAGCGGGGCAGTGCGGGTCGGGCGTGAGGTGCAGGGTTGGCCGTGGGGTTTTTGTGGGCCCGGCCTTTGTTGTTGTTGTTTAAGGGCTGCAGGATCCCTTTGGGGGAACCTAGGGCCCTGGTGGGGTCCTATGAGCGATCACGGCCTTAGTTGACCTTCTTCCCAAAAGGCACGGTAAGGCGGATGAGGGGTTTTTCCAGAGGGGGGAACCCAGCCGCCGCCAGCAGGGTGGGGCAGGTCAAAGGTGTTGACGTTCAGGGCATGATTGGGTGTGTAGCACCACGGGGTGGGAGTGGAACCCGCGGACACTGCCGAAAGTGTTCAATATCCCCGGGAACATTTATGCCCGGGGGCAGGGGGGGGTCGGGGGCAGACGGAGGGAGAAAGTGAGCTGTGAGTTTTGGGTCCCCCAGGGGAGGCGGTGAAGCGCATAAAGGACACGGGACTTTTTCCTTATCCCGGCTGGGGGAAGGTCACTGGGGTAATGGCCCATGGGATTTGCGGGGGGCATCCCCGACGTGTTGTTCCAGGCGGAGGGGCAAAAACCCGGGGAGAGGCGTTTGGCCCGGGAGGGGGCGAGGTAAGGGTGTATGTTTACATCCGTAAAGGGGCCACCTGCAGCAGAATCAGCCCCCTCGTTGCCTGGGTACCAGGGGGGGAGGGAACCCACGAAAGGTGTCTCCCCCCCTCTTTGGGTAAGGGGAAAGGGCCCTCTGGTGGGTGGCGAGGGACGTAGAGGATCGTGGAGGCGGGAAGGAGGAGGTGGGTGAGGAAGGGATCTGTGTAGACCCCCGCCTTGCCCTTGTGTCCCGGTGTGGAGGGTATATGGCCGGGTGGAGGGCAATGAGCTCAGATGTTAAGACATCTTCCCCGGGGGGAAAGCCTCCACTCCTGCAATGGAGGGGGCAGGATCGTAGTGGCAGCCGCCGTGGAGGGGGGAAGGGGATGAGAGCCATCTTTAAAACCTTTTATTGGGGTGGTGATATAGCGTCTGTACCATCTGCCTGAAAGAGTCGCCGCCGAAACTGGAGAGTGCCGGGGGAGGGGGGCCTGGGGGTGCGGGTAAACCTGGAGGGGTGCCCCCAGCCGGGGGGGAGGGGAGAGTGGGGGGCTTGGGTTTGGTGGTGGTGGTGGTGGCCAAAAGATGGTGAAGCCAGTGGGGCCCTAACCAAAAGGGGGTTGCCGGCACCCGGAGACCAAACTGGGGCGTGGTATTCACCCCAGGCCGCGTAGAGGCGCAAGGGGGTGGTGGGGGCGGGCTCATGGTTGGGGTACGGGGGGCATAAAAACCCCTTTCTGTAGTGAACAAGGGGGGAATGCCACTTTGGGGCTGCAGGGGGCCCCGGGAAGTTTTCCAGGGCCCCATGGAGTTTCGAAGCGCGGCATTCTAAAAAGGGGTCCCTTGGCCCCAATGTAGTGGGCGCCGCCCTAAATGGGGGTGCCGTACATGAGTTTGTTACGTTTTAAACTTTTTTGTACTGATTTTTACGACGAACAGTGATTTTCTAAGGAATGAGTACGAGACTAAAACGCTCAAAACCATAACAAAAAGGTGGATGGAAAGAAGTGATAACAATAAAATTTAATAATATCAATAAATCCCCTTGTAGCAAGGGAGAAAAGTGATCTTGCTTTTGAAGCACACACAAGATGACTAAAAAAAAATGCTTATTAATCTAAATTTACCAATATAAAACATAACACAAGAAAATTAACCCTAAGAAAAACACAAAAAGAATATAAGAAAAATTTTTACCCCCAAATATAAACAATTAAAAATTTTGGATTGATTTGATAAGTCCCCGGGGGCAAATGTTACTGTTGTATTTACTTAAACGACAGAATGGTGTTACTGCTAGTTCCTCGAGAGGTAGAAAGCTTCAGCAAATTACAGATGCTGACTAACAAAAAAAAACGAGGTTTAAAAATGCCCTCGTTTTCCTGGGGCTGCTTCACTCACTTTGGTCGAAAAAAAGGCGAGCCCCGGAGTAGTTCCGTGCCTTCCTTCGTGTTGATTGGGGAAAGGGTATTATTGGTACTCCGGGTTGTGTGTGGGGTGTGGTGTTTTGGTGTGTGTGGGGGTTTGGGGGGTTGTCACCAGGATAGGAAAAGGCAAAGCTTATGATAGGGCTGATGGGGGCAAGGTATTTTGGGAGGAGGAGATCCGTTCGCACCCCAACGGACACCGGTAATCCTTTTCATACATCCAGGCGCTTGTTGCGGGAGGTGGGGGAGATATTCCCATGCCCGGGCCCGGGAGAGGCGAGGACCGTCCAGCCGCAGCCCCGGGAAGGTGTGCGTCCTGGGTAAGGGACCGGCGGGCCGCACAGTTGGAGGGCGGTGGGGGAGGGAAGCCGCTTGGGGGGTGAAACACATAGTGTGCTTTTGGGGGCACTGACCTTCAGACCCGGGGTGGTCACCCAGCCCGAGGGAGTTGCTGCCTCTTGCAGGTGGGTCTGGCCTGGGCCAACTTGGGGCCCGGCTGACTAGGTGATATCGTCACATAGATGGAGGGGGGAGTGGGGCGGGAAGGTGGAGGTCGGAGAGGGGACGTTGTAAAAGAGGACTTAGGATGGACCCTTGGGGAACGCCTCGTAAATGGGGGGGAGGGCGACAGAGAGGCCCCCTGAACCCGTACGAGCGACCGCCAAGGAAGTCCGGGACCCAGGAAAGGGGGCCCCCGGGTAATGCCCATCCCGGGCCAGCTTGTATAGGGATACCCTCGTTTTTGGGCCGTATCAAAGGCCCCTCCGGGTCAAGGAAATGTTCTGCCCGGGCGCTGCGGAGGTGTCGCAAAATGGAACTCAAGCGGGCCCCAGCACGTCCTTGTGCCCTAGGGGGTCGAAACCGCACTGCTCCCCCTTGCTCGTTCTCCTAAAGCCACCAGGAGAGACGTGTGACACCAGGCGTCCATCAGCTTCCCAAACAGGAGAGGAAGCTAGGGGCCTGTAAAAGATGGGAGAGAAGGATTTTTCCCCGGGCTTTGGATGGGGAAAAGAGGCCGAGGGCTTCCAACAGGGGGGGGGTTTTTTTGTTCCCAGGGTTGTTCGTGGGCCCCTGTAAAAAAGGGGGAAAACAAACCCCCCCTTGCCAGTACGCAGTGTGGAAAGGGCCGCACCATTTTCCCCCCGGGCGAAAGGGCTGGGTTAGCTCAGGAAGACCCAGGGGACGATGGGGGTAAGGTGGCTTGGTGGAGGTCCGCAGGAGGTGGAGGTAGGGGGAAAGCCCGATCTTCGGTGGTAGTGGGGGACCAAGCCTCTGCCTTCTCGGGGGTCATCCAATAGAACGGGGCACCATCCGTCAGAGGGGATGGGGGGATGCGCCTTCCTCCCTCCATAGAGTGCGGGAAGTCCCGGTTCTCTTGGTGGAAAGGGGAAGGAGAGGGGGAGGAGCAGTGGGAACCCCGGGAAATCCTCTGGGCCTTGAGGAATGTCTTGGCGCTGAAGGCGTTGAGAGGGCGGTAGTTAGTCCCTGCCAGTATCGGGGGTGTCCTCCGCCACGGGTTCCCGGGCCCGAGGGCGGGCCATACTGCCCGGCCAGGTCAAAACCACCTGGCTTCCCAGGGCGACGGGGTTTGGCGAGCGTGGCAAGGTAAAAGGCACCGACCCGCCGTCTCCCGTCTGAGGGAAGGAAGCCGGCGTCCTCCAAGGGTAGATGGAGATACCGGTGGGGGCTGGGGGCCTCCCTGAACGCGGCACTCGGAGGATTTTATTCTCCACGGGGCAGGCAGCCGGATGGGGCTTCGGGTGAGCCTGTGGACAGAGGCCACACGGGAAAGGGGTGGTCACCCCCCATGTAAGGCCCGAGAGAAGGGGGGTGTAAACCCCCGGGGCACCAATGAAAGGTCCGTACCGAGGGGGCACCCGTGTGGGGGTGGAACCTGGGCCAACCAGGCGGGTACAAGGGGGAGGTGAGGAAAGGGCCAACATTATCCGAATAATTTTACCTGAAAGGTTCCGTTTGTGGGGGGCGGTCAGCTCCCACATTGGGGGTTGCGTTAAATCCCCCATGTATCACCGGGGGAGGGAGAGAGGCGATTTTTGATTCCTGTAATGGGGGCACCACCCGGTTTATATTACTGCCCCGGTGAGCCAACCTCTCCGGGGGGCTAACCCTGGCAGCAACGATCTCCAGGGGGCCCACCCGGCCCACTGGGGGGGGGAACGGGGAGCGGGGCGCACGTCTCGGAGGGGAAGGAGGGCACCTCCACCCGGGCCCTGTTGGCGGTCTTGCCGGGGGATAGAGTAGCCCGGAAAGGGTTTAGGGGCGAGGTGAGGGGGGGGCCGGTCTCGCCAACCCGCCCTGAAGGAATGAGTCCCCCCCAGGTAGGTTTGCAGTTTCGATGATTTTCCCGGGGGAAGACCCGGCATTCCAGAGGGGGAAGGTGAGGGCCATATCCTACAAATAGGGAGGAATGACTGGAAGGGTGGGGCCACAGATAGGGGAGAATGGGTGGCACAGGTGTGCCCTTCTGGTAGAGGTGGTAACCCCTTTCCAAAGGGGGGTGAAAGAAGGAGTTCTGTATCCCGGGAGGGGGCGGAAAACTGGGCTTGCAGTTTAGTGATCCGGATTTCCAGGGCGGGGGGGGAGGCCCTTGGGGGCATAACGGGGGACGGGATCAAAGGACGGCATGGGGAAAGGCACGTCCTGGTTCCCCCCACGGTGGGGTGGCGAACCGTGCGGCCGTTTCACTTCACCCGATGGGGAGTGGTAATTCAACCGAATCTGGGGGGGGGTGTAGACGGGGGGCCTGATATCCCCGGGGGGCGACGGGTTGACGCAGGCGGTGCGACGGCGCACAGGAGGAGGAATGCTGCCGGGGGTTCAGGGTCGCGACGGGAGCCTGGGCAAGGGGGCATCATCTTCCGGGCCTCCTGCAGCGGGGCCCTACCCATTCCCTGTTTGGGATGGCGGAATACGACAACCTGGGGGGACCGCCGTAGCTGGGGGTAGAGTAGGTCGCTGGGGGCAGGCTTGGGTTGTGAGGGTTTTGGCCTCGGAGGGCGAAGGCTAGGCAGGTCAAGGGGCCCTCAGCTGCGTTTGATGGCGTGCAGGGGCGTCCCCTCCCGCGCCAAGTCACTAGAGCTCTGAGGCCCGCAGTTTAAATGCAGTGCGCCGACCCCGGGCCCATGTGATTTCCCCCGCACTGGAAACCGCGAAAGGCCTGGGGCAGGTGATGTCGTCTCCCTGCTGGTGAGGCCCCCCGCACCTGGGGGCTCGCCGGAACCGCAGGTGTTTAGGGATGGCCGATCCGATGGCACCCAGAGCAGCGGAGCAGAGGGAGGGGGTAGGGCTGCCCTAAACCCAAATGGGGTGGACACCTTTGTGGGGAAGGGGCCCCTCACCTTTAGGGGAGCCACTTTCCTGGTGTACCTGGGCAAATTGTTGGGGCCCGGGATCCAGGTTCTCGACCCCTCGCCTCCATCGAAGGATCCAAAATCCCTCCGGACCTCATGATGGCAGTTGAGCATCCCAGGGGCCCACCCTGGCGTAAAGGTTCAGGGCCTTCAATCCCCCCACCCTGCGGGAGGTGACCTCCCATTCCCCCAGGTAAAGGAGCCTGCCCCCCGTTCAGGTACCTTGGGATTTGTGCTCCCCGATCACAAAAAAACAAGGGCACAGCCGTTTCCCGGGGGCGGGTTTTCCCCCCCGAGGACATACTTGCCGAGGGTCAGAGGTGGGGCATGGGGGACCCGGCACGGATTAGAAAAAACCCCCTTGCCCCGACCAGCTCTGAGGAGGAGGACGCCTGGACAATCAACCTGAGAGGGCAGGGTGTCGGAGTCGGTGGGGGGCCTTATAGGACCCTTTCCCGCGAGGGAGAAGGGGCCCGTGCCCCCTTGCTGGGGGGGAAGGGGAGGAAAAGGAGGCTTCATCCTCCTGGACATCCTGGGTGGCTCGGTCCCGGTGACGTGTCAACTGGCGGCGGCAGACGGAAAAACAGACGAGGAGCTACCCAGCGTGGGTGGGAGGCCCACAACGGGCAAGCACAAGGGCGGCGATGGGGAAGTCCAGCATGCAGAGCAGCTCAAACGACCCGAAGGGCGAGCTGTTACACTGTGATGAGAGCGGGGCGAGACCGGGGAACCTTCACCACGGCTGCCGGCTTCACCCCCCCTGTTTTGATCGTGGGCCCAGCCTCAGGGGGGTGAGAGCACGTCCAAGACGCGGGACGTTTGTCTTATCCATGGGTGCGGGGAGGATCTGTGCGGTATTGACCCATGGAGGTGGCACGGAGGGCGGCGCCCAGCGACCTATCCCAGGCGGAGCGGCATTTTTTGGGGATTAAAGCTTGGCGTGGAGAGCGGCAGCGGGGGGGGGTTGTTTACCTCGGGGAGTGCCATCTTGGCGGCAGCATCACAAACCCCTTGCCCCGGATGTTGCAGTGGGAAAGGCACCCACTGCAAGGCAACTCCTCCCCGCCCCCCTGATGTGAGGTAGAGGGGTCTTTGAAGGGTGTGTGCGAGGACACTATAGTATTGTTACAAGGCCTTTTTCGTGGTACTAGCGGACAAGGCAAGGGCCCTTCGCCTGTACCTCTGGGGCCTCCCGGGGGTGGTTCGAACCCGGTCGGGTCGCCACGTCCCCTTTCCCCCATTGGCCCAAAAATGGGGGGGGAAACCCCGTGTGCGGCTTGGCGGAGCGACGGGAGTGGGAGAATAGACACAGCTAAGGCTGGGCAGGGGCTCCCCCCAGGATTTACCGTGACCACGGGGGCCCCGCATACCCCCTCCTGAAAAAACCCGTCTCCCTCTTTTTTTACGAAGGGGGACAGAGTGGCCCGTTGGGCAGGCGTGGCCTGGGAAAATCGTGGCGGGACTGTGGGGTAGGGTCCGGCGCTAGGGGGGCGCCCTGTACAGTGTGTACGCGCCTCCCCAGTTGTTTAGTCGACGGTGTGTTGGGGACTGCGTTAATGTACACGGAAGAACAGTGGGGTGATCTGTGTGCGCTGGGGTGAGCCTGTGTTTTGTGGGGAAACAGGCAAAGGGGGGCGCCCAGAGGAGCGTGCTCGTGGGTGTTGGCGGTGTCCCGCCCCTTTCCCGTGTGAGGGGAAAGGGGGGCGCCCCCGAGGAAGTGACTCGTGGGTGTTGGGGGTGTGTCCCGCCCCTTTCCCGTGTGAGGGCAAGGGGGGGGCCCCTGAGAGAGACAGTGCTCGTGGGTGTTGGGGTGTGTCCCGCCCCTTTCCCGTGTGGGGCGGGCGGCCCCCCTGAGAGAGACAGTGACTCGTGGGTGTTGGCCTGGTCCCTTTTGAGAAAAAAAGTGATTTGTACAAGTAGAGAGTGTTAAATAAAAGCCGTGCACAGAAGTAAGTTCTCCCTTCAGTCCTTCCACCCCTCATTGCCCCCAAAACCCTAAATGTCGGACGAAATGCAGGGGGGTGGATGACCCCACCCCCCCTGGTTTCTAACAGTAATTGACGGTAATTAAAAGTACATGAAGACGGGGCAGGTAAAAAATTGTATTTAACCCCTTCACGCCCAAAGGGGGGGGATTTTCTAACACACTAAGACCCTCTTTGGGGGCAAGACCATCTTTCGCTAGTTGGGCTTTCGGAAGCAAATTTCGCTCCGCCTAAGACAAAGTAGCGAGTGTAAACTAAGGAGGGTTGGGGTCGTCTTTAGCGCATTTTCGGACGTTCACCGCCCGGTTCAGTCCATCCGGACCGGGTCAGGGTGGCTGATGGTCGCGAAAATATATCGAGACGGCCCCCGTCCCATTCGTCGTTCCTATTGGCTGGGGAAAGAGTGGGCGGTACTAAATGAACGTGGGAGGCGGCAGGGCGTCCATCTTGTCATATCCTTTTTTTCTCCGCCTTTTAACCTGTGCGAAGACTTTACAACTCCACGCCTGTGATACTTTATCTTATGGTCGGCCATCTGGTGTTTCATGTCTTATCACACACGAAGCTCCTGTCCCTTCCCCGCGCTGTAGTGCGCAGCGCCAGTTCCCCCCCCTGGTCCAAGGTGGTCCTGCTATAGGGTCACGGGACTGGCTGGGGTGAAACCCTTTAGAATGCCTCCAAAAAACAGTGGGCCGCCCCGGGGCTATCCCGTCCAGACCCCCAGGAGGGCGCGAAAATCCTATTTTCCGCAATTTTCTTTCACCATAACACAATGGTTATATTATTGGTTATATTCAATTTTTAGACTGTTAGGTAATTAGGGTGTATAATACACTATGTTAAAATATTATAATATTTATATTAAAAAATAATATAATTAAAATTATTATATATATATATATTATATAAAATTTTATATATATATATAATTATAAAAAATTTTATATATTTTTTTTATAATATTTTTATTTATTATATATATATTTATATATATATATATATATATATATATATTATATATTTTTATTATTATTAAAATATATTTAATATTATATATATTTTAAAATTTTATATAATATATTATTTATATTATATAATTAAATATATTTTAAAATTTTATATTAATAATATATAATTAAATTTTTTTATATTATATATATTTAGTTAAAATATATTATTTATAATTTTATATATTATTATTAAAAATATATATTTTTTAATATTATTTATATTTATCTTATATATTTTTTTTTTAAAAAAAAAAAAAATAAAATAAAATTTTTTATTTTTATTTTTAAAAAATTTTTTATATAATT
>JACEEZ010021090.1:0-42500 GCA_016584305.1 Chionoecetes opilio
GTTTTTAAAAAAGGTTTTGAAGAAAAAAAAAAATGTTTGGGAAAATAAAAACAATTTTTGTTTCTATAACAAAACAATAATCCCAAAAAATTTTTAGAAAATAAAAAAAATGAATAAATAAAATATAAAATAAAAAAAAATTAAAAAAAATTACTAATAAAATATAAATAATAAAAATTTTAAAAAATAAAAATTTAATTAAAAAATAAATAAAATAATTTTTTTAAATTTAAAAATAATAAATAAATAATAAAAAAAAATTTAAAAAATTAATATGACAATAATGAAAACATGGGGGAGTGCCCCTTGCTTAAAATGTGTGGTGTTTTGTGTCATGGGGGGGCCGCCGCCCCGCCAGGGGGGCCCGCGGGCCGGGCCCCGCCCATCATTTGCAGGGGGGGAGGCACCACTTGCCTCCTGCTGTACATTCCTGCACGCTGCCGGTTGTTAATGCAATGATGCACGGTCGATAATAATGCATATCTGCCTAAAATACCTGTTCCAGTAAAATGTTCAGTACAACGGAAAACTACATCCGCAAGCGATGTGCGGAAAGATTATCTATAAAAATTAAGGAAAAGGGGTTTGTGTGTGGTGGTGTTGTGTGTGGTGTGTGTGGTGTTTGGGGTTTGGTGTGGTGTGTGTGTGTGTGTGTGGTTGGGTGGGTGTGGGTGTGTGTGGTTGGTTTTTCCCCCCCGTGGGGGAAACCCCCATCATATGGCCCATTTTTTTGGAACCAGGTTGCCCGGGGGAAGGTTTTAAAGCCTTTTTTGGGGATGTCCGATCATTTTTTTTTTTTTTTTATTTTAGTACCTATTAGCGGATTGTGAAGAAAAAAAGGGGGTTGCGAGATTGGGGAAAACCTTGAGTGGGTGTGGGAAATGGTGATGAATGGGTGGGTGATGGGTAATGGGTGTGGGGGTGAGGGTGGTAAGGGGTGGGGTGAGGGGGTGGGGGGGGGGGGGGGGGGAAAATGGGTGGGGGGGTGAGGGGAATGGTGAGTGAAGGGGGTGGGGTGATGGTATGGGGGTAAATGGGGGGGGGGGTGGGAAATTGGTGATTTGAATGGGGGGGGTGAGGGGTAAGGGTGAGTAAAATTGGGTTGGGGTAAAGTGAATGGGTTTGACGTAAACTACTTTTTACATCCATGATTTCAGGAAAGTTAGAAGGGGCTATCTGGAGAGTTGTTTTTTGGGGGCCCAAAAAGCCACCAACACAGTGGGGGGCCCAAAGGCCCCCCAAAAACCCTCCGCAGGGTAGCCAAAAAAGTCCCCCGGGAGGGGGGTTTGCGGCTAGTAACTCAAAAACCAAAACTAAACTCGTCCCAAAAACCCAACCCGCGCGCTTTATTTTTTGAAACATTTGTTACCAAAACGACATCACTTTTCGAGTAAAACCCCACACGGAGCACTTACAACGACATTGTTTTATACTCCAACTCTATTTTAGCATAAAGAAATCTTTCCCGTATTTTTTTTGACAGTGATTTGTTTAAAGGAAAGATCTCTCAGTCCTTGGTGAAGGACAAAAAAAAGAGTTTTCTTTCTGTTTCCCGAAACCCTAGCTGGTGTCCCCCTTTTCCTGGCATAGCTTGGCGTAACCTTTAACCCGCACCTCTCGTCAGATTTGGTCATTTTGGTCATTAAAATTCCCCAGGTGTCTATGTTTTAATTTGGGCCAAAATTTGGTCTTATTTGTTCAAAAAATCAATCATTGGGGCATACCCGGGGGGGGCGTCGCCCCCGCCCCACCCTAAACCCACTTCCCGGGGTCACCCCGCGCGAGTCCCCCGCAGGCTCCTTTCCCTACCAAGCGCTCTCGACAAAAAACTCACTTCCCCACCCGAGCCTTGTGGGCGCCCCCCCTTGGCCTCCCCCCGCCGGATTTTTCTTACAATCAACCCGTGGGAAGGATCGGTTTTTTTAGGGGACGGCCACTGCCCATAAGCCGAAATTGGCGCGACGGGCTATGCGGGGAATAGGCCCGTTCATCTCACGGTGCAAATCGCTGTTTTACACTAATCATCCCCCGATACCAGATTTTGGGGAAAACACTTATTACCAAAGGCATTGATTCGTCTCTTCAAATCCTATTTGTGTCCAGGCTCACAACCCTAGAGTAAACAGGGTCCAAACGACTTAAGACCGGATCTTTGTCCCTTTTCCCCGGTACCGACAACCAAATACTTTCCCCTGAGCGAGTCCTAACCCGGGGCTATGCCAAACCGCCGTAAGCTTTTTGACGTGACCCCCCGTCATTATGGACTCACTACCAAGATTTTAAAAAATTTCCAAGATCTCAAAGTCCTCCCAAAACGCATGAAAGACTGCTGTTTTTTCTTAAATCTCCAAACCCCTGGACCTTGGGCTTAGCCAGGAAACCTTTAAGTCCCAAAACTTTGCCTCCCTCGTGCATCGCCCCGAGAGCATCACCAGGGCCTCCGCACTCAGCAAAGTTCTCTATCGGGAAACCCCGATCAATCTTGGTGTGCCCACGGAGTCACAACATTTGACTACAACCCTTTCCAATACCCAGTCCTCAACGTTGAAAAGTGATGGGGGAGGGGCCACCCCTTGCCTCACCCTGTTTCACAGGAAAGAAGCTGGATAACCCCCCCCACTTTACAGCACCCCAGTCCCCCCGAATAAACCCGTTTTATAAACCAAATTCCTTTTCAGGAATCCCCCGGTCGCAGGATCCCAGAGTGACTCACGATCACTGATCAAACGCCTTCTTGATCAAAATGGCGCAAGCATCCCCTGTCGAAATCCCTCGGCGTTCCCCCCAGGGCCGAAGCGCTAGGAACGGCCGTTGTTGACTTCCGGCGTGGAAACCCCGCTGCTGAGGGCTCTGATGCTTCACCCGAGCTGCGAATCCGTGTCAGCAAAAATTGGCAAACACCTTGCCGGTACGCGACTGTAAAAACCGGGGTAATTGTTCTCCTCGGGCCCTTTCCCTTTCCAATAGGGGCGACCAGCCCCTTTTCCATCAAGAGGAAAAGGTACCTGATTGCCCACGGCAGTGGACAGCATGCAAACCCCCGGGTCAGGGGCCCACCCCCAGCTTTGGAGCTCCGCATGATATTAAAACACCCCTGCCTTTTTCCCCCCCCCCCTTTTTAAGCCCCCCCCCCCTGAAATTTTTCAAGAGGGGTTCGGTTTCGTCATGGAGATCGGGATCCCTGCCTGTAACCCCTTTGGGGTGAAACTGCTCTTGGGGGTCCCCGTAACAACCGCCCAAAATACTCACCCAACGGCCATCTGCCCATCCTGTCCGACACAGGCCCCTCTGCTGTTCGAATAGCACCTGCCCCCGGAAAGGGGACTTGGAACGGGCTTCTTTAGGCTCGGGGGGCGGGTCGGAGGTTTTCGTTCAAAGACCTCCCACATCCTCAGCGGACTCCGACTACCTCTCCTTGCTCTCCCCAGGGGGTTCTGTCCGGCGTGACAGAACCCTGTGCTGGGCCCGGTTTCCCAGCCAGCCTGGCAGCGCGACTCTCCTCATTTTCCCTCCAGCGTCTCCGTCGAGAAAAAAACCACGCCTTGACCCCCGGGCGCTCCCCAAATACACTCCTGGCAGCCTGTAGAGTTTCACGTTTTGAAGGTTTCCCACAGTTCTACAGGTCCCCGAGAGCACCGGCACATCAAACCGTTTGAGACTGCCACCGCATACCCCATGAAGCAATGTCAATCCTTCCCAGTTTCTCAAGATAAACACAGTATGTTTCCTCCTTGAGATCTTCTGGACTTGACATGAAGCTTAAGTGTAGCAACAACAGGTCTGTGATCTGTTCCAAGGAACTCAGCACTCCGGTAAACCCTGCGTTCTGGAGGATCTCCCAACGAGTACTAACGAGGATTTTGTCGATCTCCTTAGCTACCCCTCCGGCATTACTATACCATGTCCAGGGCGGTTGCCCCCTGATACCAAGACCTGCAATTCTCAACCTTCTGGATCTCTTGCAAAGTTCAGAAGCAGAGAACTGTTGGTGTTTCTGGTACCTAGCCATGGGGACCAACACATAACTCGTAGCCATCTCTTACAGTGCCAGTAGTAGCATTGAAGTCGCCCAAGACAATGTTAGTATCGGGTATTGATCAATTATTTTTACTGTGTATGGGCTATATTGAAAGATATTTCTTTCATTATATTAGGGTAAAGGTAAAGATGGGAGCATACGCTAAGCTGCGCGTGCATGCGTGCTCATCTCCGTGGGATTAGCCCTTAGAGCCTGTGGTGGGGGAGGACCCGTTACCCCGGACACAGGGCTAGTGGTGACTCCCGGGTTACCACAGTTACCTTCCCCGGTTACCCCAGGTACCCATTTATCAACCCCGAAAGGAAGGGAAAACAGCTGGGTAGGCTGGTCCGGCTTGCCCTGGCCCGGATCGAAACCCGGGCCCCAGATTCGTAGCCGGCACGCTAGCCACTGCACCAACGGAGCGACGGATATTGAATTATTTATTATATTGAATAACTATATTCTTTTACATTAATGATGTCAAAATAAACGTGTGTGGGCCGCTAAGTTAGAGTAGTCAAATGGACAAAAGGAAGAGGTTTAGGAAGCACCCTATTGACTTAGGTAACGCATAGCATCGTTTTTTTCCAGTCTTTCTATGAGTGCAGAGTTAGAAAAAGGATGGGTGATGTTGCGCGTGTGTGGCATGACAAAAAGAGCAAGCAATCAGCCTCAGCGTTCTCAGGGTCAGGCGGGGTGTCGGGGCACACGTCAAATCCCGACAATTCAAATCATTAGAAAAAACAACAAAAAAATCTGCTCACTTTTCAGAAATGGTCCACAAACAGCCTACAATTATAGCTACATGCGAGGGACAGAGCGGCGTGGCGCGGGCGCGTTAGGCGAGGCAGCCCTGTCAGGGTTCAAACAGGCCTGAATTTGTTTGCTCACAACGGCAGGCGACATGAACAACCATGCAGGAAACATATTAAGTGGCTTTTGTTTGTAAACGAAATAACAGGATGTGTGACCTCATTCCTTCCGTAATTTTTGAAAAATTTCCACTGACTTATAGGTAGAGTGCATTGAAAAAAACTATTATCACGACATGCATTTGCTGTACGATAAGTAAATTTCTATCAATGACCCATACCATATGATGAAGTATTTCTCTTCATTTAAAAAATATCTATTCTTTCCGAGGTAAAGACACAGGGTTCTATTTTGCTGTAAGGAAGAGATTTTTTTTTTTTCTTTGTACAGTTTCAAGGTATAATTAATTCCCTCTGCATTGACAATATGAGATTTGAAAAACGAACACTTTTCTCAACGTGTAAAAGAAAGTTAGATTTCTTACGAATATGACAGGAATTGCGTTATGTTATCATGATAATAAATATTACATCATTATCACTGTTTAATAATTATCATCATCATTACAATCAATATCATCCCTCACATCATCTTCATCACTGATAAGAACGGCTGCTCAACCAACTTCGACAAAACATTTAACGACATGATCTATACACACGCAATTTTGTCACTTTGGGGGTTTTAAAAGGGGTGGGGGTCCCCCACGGGGGACAAAATTTGGGGGAATTTTCCCGGGCTTAAAAAAAAACCGGGAAAAAATTTCCCCCCACTTTTCCCAAACTGTCCAAAACCCTAAAATTTAACTTTTCCACACAAACCAGGCGGGGCGCCCACACACCCCACAAACAACTTAAACCCACACAACACAAAAAACCCCAAAACCAAAACAAACCCAAACAAATATAAGGATGTTTTTCCCCCCAACCCCCTTCCTTTTGTAAAAATTTCCCATGACTTAAGGAACATTGGAAAACACAAAAAAAGAAAGAAAAGGGGAGAGAAAGAAGGGGTTTTTCAATAAAAGGAAAGGGGGTTTTTAAGATAAGATACTGTGTTTTCCCTTATTTAAAAAAAACCTTTCCGGGGTAAAACAGGGGGTTTTTTTTTGCTTAAGGAAGAAAAATTTTTTTTGGGTTTTGCCCTTTTTAGGAATAAATTAATTCCCCCCGCCCTAAACCCAAATGAATTTGAAAGAGAAAGAGAAGAAAAGGAAATTTAATATTTTCCAAAAATTGGGGGACAAATTTTTGGGGTTAGGGATAGAAAAAAATTTTTCTTTTAAATTTTTGTTAATTTCTCAATTTTTACACCCTCTTATCGTGAGGGAAAATGATGAATGAATTTGTTGTAATGAGATGAAAATTTTTTTAAAACAGTGATAATTTGAAAATATTTTTTTTATCATGAAAACATAACGCAATTCCTGTCATTGGGGGAGAAAATACTAATTTTCCCTTTTTCACTTTGAAAAAATAGGGGGTTTCCCTTTCCCAAATCCCATATTGTAAATGCCGGGGGAAAATTAATTAACCTTAAAACTGTACAAAGAAAAAAAAAACCCCCCTTTTTCCCTTTAAACAGCAAAATAGAACCCTGTGCCCCTTTATCCCCCGGAAAGAATATATTTTTTTTTCAAATGAATGATAAATACTTCATCTTTGGGTTTAAGTGGTCATTGTAAAAAATTCTACTTTGGGTATAGAAATCCCTGTCTGATAATATTTTTTTTTAAGGGCACTCTACCTATAAGCCCAGGGGAAATTTTTCAAAATTAGGGAAGGATGGGGTTTCACCATCCTGATTTTGGGTTTACAAAAAAAGCCCTTAATTTTTTTCCCTGCATGGTTTTCCCCTGTCGCCTCCCCGTGTAGAAACAAATTACAGGCCCTGTTTAAACCCCTAAACATTTCCCTGCCCCCCGCCAACGCCCCGCCCCCACCCCCTGCCCCTGGGGCTCGCATGTTGCTAAAATTTTGTAGGACGGGTTTTTTTTGGCCCACCCTTGGCAAAGTGGGGGCGATTTTTTTTATTTTTGTTTTTTCTAATGGACTTGAATTGCCCGGGATTTGCCGTGGCCCCAGACCCCCCGCACTGCCCCTAAAAGAACGTTTGGGGGCGGGTTTTTCTTGCTCTTTTTGTCACTCCCACACACCCCGCAACATCACCCACCCTTTTTTCTAATTTCTGCACTCATAAAAAAGATGGAAAAAAATCCCTAGCTTTTTACCTAATGTAAATTTAAGGGGGCCTTTCCTAAACCCTCTTCCTTTTTGCCCCATTTGCTACTCAAACTTAGCGGCCCACACACGATATATTGAATCATTTCTTAAAAAAAATATAGTTATTAAATTTATAAAAAATATTCATTTCCCCGTCGCCCCCCGTGGTGCAGTGGCTGCGTGCCTGGCTACAAATCGGGGGGCCCCCGGGTTCGCCCCGGGGCCGGGGCCCAACCCCGGGTTTGACCCCTACCCACCCTGTTTTCCCTTTCCCTTTGGGGGGTTGAAAAAGGGGTCCCCGGGGGGTAACCTGGGGAAGGAACTGTGGGAACCCCCGGGAGCCCACCCTACCCCTTTGTCCCGGGGTAACGGGTCCTCACCCACCACAGGCTCTAAGGCTTCCCCGGGAAAAGAAGCACCGCACCCACGCGCAGTTTTAGGGGTATGCTCCCCTCTTTACCTTTATTTTAAAAATTTTGAAAAAAAATATCTTTCAATATGCCCCATACACAAAAATAATTTTGATAAATACCCATATTTCACATTGTTTTTGGGCGACTTCAATGCTACTACGGGCCCAACTGTAAGAGGGCACGAGTTATGTGTTGGCCCCCCATGACTTTTACCAAAAACACCCAACAGTTCTCTGCTTCTGAATTTTTGAAAAAAATCCAAAGGGTTGAGAATTCCCCCGGGTTTCTTGGTATCAAGGAAACCCCGGACATGGTTTTTTAAAATGCCGGGGGGGTAGCTAAGGAAATCACCACACCTCTTATTTAACTCGTTGGGGGAAATCCTCCAAAACTGCAGGGTTTACCGATTGCGGGTTTCCCCTTTGGAACAGATCAAAGACTTTTTTTTGGCTACCTTTAAGGTTTTCATGTAAAGCCCAGAAGAACCCAAAGGGGTTAAACATACTTTTTTTTCATTTGAAACTGGGGATTTTACATGTGTTTATGAGTATGCGGGGGCCGTTTTTTCAAATGGGTTTTTTGATGTCCTCGGTGTTTCTCGGGGACCCTGTAGAACTGGGGAAAACCTTTTCAACGGGGAAACTCTCAGGCTCCCGGGGATTTTAAATTGGGGGGGGCCCCGGGGTCAAGGCGGGGTTTTTTGTCTCGAGGGGCGGGGGAAAAGGCTGGGAAAATCGAAAAGGGGTCGCCTCCCGGGCCGGGTTTGGGAACCCGGGGAAACCAGCACGGGCTTTTTTCCCCCCGGGAACTAAAACCCCCCTGAGGAGAGAAAAGGGAAAAGGAAATGTCAGGGTCTCGTTTGAGGTTTTCGAGGTCTTTAAACGCAATGCCTCCGACCCCCCTCCCGGGCCCCTGAAAAACCCTCCTTTTCCAAGTCTCCTTCTGGGGGGCGAGTGCAAATTCGAACAGAAAGATGGGCGCCTAGGTCGGACTTTGGAGGGGCCCCAGAGGGGCCTCGTTTGGGCTGGGGTATTTTGGGGCCATTGGGTTACGGGGGCCCCCTCCAACTAAAGGCACTTCACCCCACGGGGTTTACAGGCATTTTGGATCCCCGTTTCCTCCCTTTGACAAAACCCCCACCCTCTTTTTGAGAAGTCGAAAAGGCTGTAAAAAAGGTGAGGGGGGGAAAAGGCAGCTTTGTTTGTAATATAAAGTGCGGAGCCCCCCTCAAAGGGGGGGGGTGGGCCAGGGGAACCCGCGGGTTGCATGTTTGCCTGCCTCCCGTGGGGAAATCGGGTACCTTTTCCTCTTGACGGGAAAAAAAAGGGCGGGTCGCCCCCCCTTTTCGGGAAAAGGGAAAAAGGGGCCCGGGTCAGGACTGAACAATTACCGCGGTTTTTACATGCTAAAGCGAAAAAGGGCCCAAGGTGCTTCCCCACTTTGCGGGACACGATTCGCTTTCATCGGGGTGAAGAAACAGAGACCTCAGCAGCCCCTGGGTTCACCCCGGGAATCACAACGGCCCATCCTAGCGCTTCGTGTCCTGGGGGAACCCCGGGACGTGATTTTCCGCAGGGATCTTGCAGCCTATTTTTTGATCTCAAAAAGGGTTTTTTGGGGTCATTGCTCGTAAAGTCCCCTTCGGGGATCTTCTGGCCTTCGAGGGTTTTCCTGCAAGGCCTTTTTTGGTTTTGAAAACTGGTCCTGAAATTCGGGGACTGGGAGTGCTGTAAAAGTGGGGGGGCGGGTGTATCCAGCTTTTTTCCGGGTTAATACAGGATTGAGGCAAGGGTGGTCCTTGCCCCATCATTTTTCCCCAACGTTTTGTTTTGGACGGGGGTATTGGCCCAAGGGTTTTGTAGACCCAAAGGGGTTTTTGGGGGCATCCGTGGGCCCCAACCACCAAAAAATCACTGATTTTGGTTTTCCCGTTTTGATCCCGTAAATCTTTGCTGAGTCGCTGGAGGTCCTTGGGTTTGGGCTCTCGGGGCCCGTGCACGAGGAGGAAAAGGCCTTTGGGACTTGAGGCCCTCCTCCAAGCCCAAAGGTCCAGGTTTTTGGGAGACTTACTGGAATAAACATACAGCCCTTGTTCGGCGTGTGGGGGGACTTTAAAAAACCCTTGGAAATTTTTAAACAAAACCTTGGTAGTGCAGCCCCATAATGCCCGGGGGGCCCACGTCAAGAGTTTACGGGGTTTGGCCCCCCAAACGGGGGGTTATGGACTCCTCAGCGGAAAATTTGCATTTCGGTACCGGGGCAAAAGGGAAAAAACCCGGGCTCTTAAACCCGTTTGTGACCCTTTCCCCTTACTCTAGGGTTTTGGTAAAGAAAATGGCACTAAATAGTGACTTGAAGAAACAAAATCAATCCCTTTGGGAAATAAGGGGCTTCCCCGAATTTCATGGGGTACGGGTGGGAGATTACGTGGGGCAAATCAGCGATTGCACCTGAGACTGAATCGAGGGCCCATTACCTGCATAGTCCGTCCGCCAAAATTCCGGCCTTTTATGGGGGAGGGGGCACGCTACCCTGAAACCGATCCCCTTTCCCCCCCCGGTTTTTTACGTAAGAGAACCCCCAAACCCCGGGGTTTAGGAGGCCAAGGGGGGCGGCCACAAGGCTCGTGGGTGGGGGAAATTTTATGTTTTTTTTGTCGGAGTTTTCTTTTGGGATGGGAAAAGGGTCCCCGCATGGGGGCTCGCGCGTGGTGAAACCCCCGGGGGGTGGGGGTCGTTTGGGGGCGAGGGAAAGGGGCCCCCCGGCGTAAAGCCCCCCAAAGAAATTGGGTTGATTGAAAAATATAAACCAATATCTTGGCCAAATGTAAAAAATAGACACTCTAGGGCAAATTTTAAAGGGCCAAAATTTACCCAAAACTGACGAGGGTCCCCGGCCCCAAAGGGTTTTTCCCGAACTATGCCAGGATAAAGGGACCTCCTAGGGTCCCGGGGAACCAGTTAAAAAAAACTCTGTGGTTTTCCCCTTTACCAAGGCTGAGAGCATCTTTTTCCTCTTAATCAAATCACTTTTTCCCAAAAACAATACGGGAATGAAATTTTCTTCATGCTAAAATAGAGTGTGGAGATTTTTTAAACAAAGTCCCTTGTAAAAGTGCTCCCGTGTGGTGTTTTAAATCGACAAGGTTTAGGTTTGTTGTTGGGAACACAATGGGTTTAGAAAATACATGCGCGCGGGGGAAAGTTTTTAGCGTTTTACGACGTTCTAGTTTTTTGGTTTAAAAGGGGGTTTTCTGCCCCGAAAGCCGCCCTCCGGGGGGAAAATTTTTTGGCTTAATCCCCCGCGGAGGTTTTGGGGGTGGGCCTTTTTGGCCCCCCCACCTTTTTTTGGGCTTTTTCCCCCCCAAAAACAGACCTCCCGATAGCCCCTTCTAACTTCCTGAAATCATGGATGGGAAAATTTATCATTTTCGTCAACCCTTTACTTTTACCCCCAAACCCCCCCACCACCCCCTTACCCATCACCCCCCACCCATTCCCCTCACCCCTTAACCCCCTCACCCCCCCCCCTTTACTCCCCATTTACCATCACAACACCCATCACTTTACCCCTTACCCACACCCCCCACCTACCCCCCACCCACAAACCCCCCCCCCCATTCACTCTCCATCACCCCACACCCATTTCCCCTCACCCCCCCATTCCTCCCATTACCCATCACCCCACATCAGGTTTTTCCCCAATTTTCGGGAAAACCCCTTTTTTTTTTTCACAATTTTTCGCTAATAGGGTACAAAAAAAAAAATAAATAAAAGTGATCGGGCATCCCATAAAGGGCCCCTTTAAAACCCCTTTCCCCTGGTCAACCTGGTTTTCCCAAAATGTTTCCATATGATGGGGTTCCGCCCCCGGGGGGGGGAACCTATAAACCCCACCCCCACCACACGCAAAACACCCCACCACCCCCAAAACACACCACACACACACACAAAACACACACACACCCACACAAAACCCCCACACATTTTTTACTTTTATTAGTTTTAGATAAACTTACCCCACACCCATTGCGTGATGTTTTGGTTTTTGTTTTTACTTGAAATGACTTTTTAAATGGGCTAGGGATTTTAGGCTAGATATTGCATTATTATCGACCTGTGCATCATTGCATTAACAAGCCGTGCAGCGTGCAGGAATGTACAGACTAGGAGGCAAGTGGTGCCTCCACACTCTGCAGTGATGGGCGGCCGTGCCCGCGGCCACCCTGAGCGGGGCGGCGGCCGCCCATGACACATCACACACCACACATTGTAAGCAAGGACACTGCACCAGTGGTGTCATTATTGTCATTATTGTATTATATTATTATATTATTATTATTATATATTATTATTATTATTATTATTATTATTATAATTATTATTATTATATTGTTATTAGTATTATTACTATTATTATTATTATTATTATTATTATTATTATCATATTTATTATTGTTACTATTGTTATTGTAATTATTGTCATTGTTATTAGTATCATTGCTGTTATCTTTATCATCATTGTTATTATTTTCATAATCATATTACTATTGGTTTATACGTGTTGTTGTTATCAGAATCCTAATAATTACTGTTGATTAGTTTCCATCACAACATCCTATTCTTCGGCGCGGCCCAAACCTTTGAAGGGAAAGCTGGCAAAACACTTTTAACATTATAATTACTTACATATTGAAACTGCAGAGCCATGAATAATTATGGAAATATTTTCAAATACAAAAACGGCTGTGAATAAAGCCTGATGTATGGCAGTGGTGTTTTTTCCAGTTTGCAGGGACGAACATAGATAATATAGCTTAATCTTCCTTCACAATATATAAAAACAATTATATATGTATGAGTAACATTATTGAGCTTCAAAACAATGAACAATTAATCATAATTATGTGAGGCCATTGGAAATAACAAGGAAAAATATATGAGGGGATGTGATGGAAGAAAATATTTGGAGTAAAATAGATTACATAACTTAGTCTTCCTTCACAATTTATAAAATAAACCCAATTATTTATGTATTAGTTTATTGAGCGTGGCTTCAAAACAATGACCAATGAGTCAGAATTATGTCGGGCCATTGGAAATAACATAAGGAAAAATATATGAGGGGATGTGATTGATGAAGAAAATATTTGGAGTAAATTGACGGAGGAGATTGGTGCCATCTGTGCGTCGTGCTCCTCTATCTTTGTTCCGTGCTTCTCTAAAGAGGGGCGAGGGGTCCGGCGATGACCTTAACCCCTTGAGACTCAGAACGTAATTTCCATTGTAAATTGGCTACCATTAGAAGATTTTTTTTGTGAATATAAGCAATATTTTATAGATATGACCTGTTTAGTATCCGTGCCGACTAACTTATTTGGTATATTCAGTTACTTTTCGTAATTTTATGGCTAACAACAGACATTTTTTGATAGCAAAGGAAAGATCTGGGCGTGAAGGGGTTAACCTTTCCTGAAAGTTTGGTTAAAATTGGGACATGAATTGGTCAGTGTGTCTGTCTGTACACGAGGGTTGTACATAAAGGATAAACTAACGAAAAGACAAAGAGTATCCGAAACAAGTCATCATGGAATACTGTTACATGGATTTCAAAATATAACGCTGAAAACTGAAATTGTGATGAATGCTGCCGGAAATGTATGAAAATAATGGACGTAGAATGCTCATTCCTGGACACATTGTTGTGACCTAAAATATAAACAAAAAGCATTATATACATATGACATCTCGTCTGTTGCCTCAAAATATTTCCTCTTGAAATACGTATTTGTCTCAGCAGCTCATCAATGAATTCAGTGTTTGGCAATCAATAATTCTGAGGTTGGCCTGCGTATTGGTTATTAACGTGAGGTTTTCTTTGTAGAGAGAGAGAGAGAGAGAGAGAGAGAGAGAGAGAGAGCGAGAGAGAGAGAGAGAGAGAGAGGAGAAGGAGGAGAAGAGAGAAGAGAGGAGAGAGAGAGAGAGAGAGTACCTTGTTGTGTCACTCAGGCTCCTGTTGTGCTTATTACCTGCGCCAAACGAAGTTGGAGGGAGTAGTTTTCACCACGATCTGTTGGTCGGTTTGTTAGTGTGAAGGATAGTCGAAAAAGTTAGACGAATAGATTGGAGACCAAACTCGGTAGTACCAAGTCTAATTTGGTATAAGGAAGAAAACTGAATTTAATATTTGGATGTCACAATCTTTTGACAACGATGTTGCCATGGCCAACCAATTGAGTGAAATATTTCCGGCCCGGAGGTATGCGCTCATACTGAGTGCAATATATATATATATATATATATATATATATATATATATAATATATATATATAATATATAATATAATATAATATATATATATATAAATATATATATATATATATATATATTATATAGTAATACGTATATTTGATGAAATATCGGGCGGAGGTATGCGCTCTACTGAGTGCCCCCCCCCCCCCCTAGTCTTGTCAGTGTGTTTGGCAATCTGGATACACGCCAAGAACATCACAGGGTCGAAGGTGTCAGATTTGTTTAGAATGTTTGGGAATAATAATAATTTGTGTATGTCGTCTGCTCGTCTCTCCGAAGATGTTAGTATTAGTGGTGGTATGTGGCAGCGGGAGGGGGAGGAGGAGAATTAAATTAAATGTTAGGAAGAGAAAGAGGTGAAGGAGGAGAAAGTGTGTGTAATAGGAGCACGAGAAGAAAGAAAAACAAAATGCGGAACAAGGAAGTAAGAGAATGAAAAAAAAAAAAAAAGTTGGATTAGGAATATACAATGGAAGAACAGACAGCAACAGCCTACTGGACCAAACAGGGCTTTCTGTGTGATTACTTTCTGCCACTATAGTTTCTACAAGTTAGAGACAAAATAATAGCAAAGTTGAAGGCTCCTCCCCGCCTACCCCTCCCATCATCCAAGGCCGGCAGAAAAAAAATGGAGAAAATACACCATACAATATTGAAAAACTGTCATGTAATTTGGTAGGAAAGGCTGAAGGAGAGACACGTACGTAACCTTAAAGCTGAAGCTTATAGTTTACTTATAGCGAAGCTATATATATATATATATATATAATATATTATATATATATATTATTATATATATATTATATATATATATTATATATATATATTATGTTTTTTTAGCTAATATAATTAGAAGCTTAGTTACCGAGGTGGAAAGTTGGAGGTACGTTAGGAAAAAGCGACCATAGCGAAATCAGATTTTGCTTAAATTGGGAGGTAGGAAGTAGAAGTGATAATAAGCATAGAGTACCTGACTTCAGAAAGGCTAATTATGTAGAATTAAGAAAACACCTGGAAGGGATTAACAGTGACAAGAGGGAGGGTGAGATGAGATCTGTGGTCGGGACGGAAGGGGGTGTCGGTGAGGTCAGCGCGGAAAAGGATTACAATACCTTTGTCAGCAATTTTATTGAAGGTCAAAAAAAGAATATTCCTTATAGGGCGATACGATCAGGGAAAAAAGAGCCCAAGTGGATGACTGAGTTTTTTAAAACACAACATAGGGTAAAAAGGGACATGTATAAGAAAGTTAAGGATGGGCAGGTGAATGAGCAGCATATAACGTGATGGCTAGAACAGTGAAAAAATTAACAAGAGCAGCAAAGAACAATTGAGATTAAGGTTGCAGGGAAGGCAAAGACCGATCCTAAGGTATTTTTTCAGGTTTATAAAACAAAGACTAGGGAATTAGTGGGACCATTAAAAAATAATCAGGGGAGATTGTAAGCACGGCAGAGGATATGTGTACAATTTAAAGGATTATTACCTCCGCCAACAAAGTTGGAGGGGTTATGTTTTCACCCCGATTCTGTCTGTCTGTCTGTCTGTCTGTCTGTTTGTTAGTGTACAGGATTTCTCGAAAAGTTACAAATAGGTTTGGACCAAACTTAGTATACCAAGTCTATTTGGTATAAGGAAGAACTGATTTAATTTTGGATGAAATCTATTGACAACTGTTGCCATGGCAACCAATTGATGATATATTCGGGCGGACGTATACGCTCATACTGAGTGTGTTTATATATATATATATATATATATATAATTTATTTTTTTTTTATTATATTTAATTTGTTTGTTTTTATTTAAATCGAATCACAACTGTTGCCATGGCAACCAGTGATGAAATATTCGGGCGGAGGTATGCGCTCTACTGAGTGCCCCCCCCCCCCCTAGTTTCTTAAGTGTTTTTACTCAGGAGGATAAACAGAAGGTACCTGATAGTGAACAGATGTATAGAGGAGAGGATGATGAGAAACTCAAAGATATTGTGATAACTAGGGAAATGGTAAAAGAAGGTATAGACGGAATGAATGAAGAATTTTAAGTCACCAGGACCAGATGAAGTGTATCCCAGAGTATTAAAAGAATGCAAAGAGGTTGTTAGTGAGGCGTTAGTGCATATTTTTAGGAAATCGATTGATACAGGGGAATTGCCGTTAATGTGGAGGAAGGGAGATGTAGTTCCCATATTTAAGAAGAAAGATAAAGGATTAATGTCAAATTATCGACCCGTTAGCCTGACGTCAGTGGTAGGTAAATTATTGGAATCTGTTATTGCAAAAAACATTAGAGAGCATCTTGAAAAACATAGTTTGGTAAATGATTCACAACATGGGTTCGACAAAGGTAAATCATGTCTCACTAATTTATTGAGTTTTTATAGGAAAGTTTATGAAACAGCAGATAATGATGAGGATTATGATATAGTATACCTGGACATTAGTAAGGCATTCGACAAGGTGCCACATGGTAGACTCTTAAATAAGGTTAAGGCTCATGGAATAGATGGGAAGGTTCTTCGTTGGATTAGATCTTGGTTAAGTAATAGGCAACAAAGGGTTACAATTAATGGTTCTAAATCTGAATGGGGGCAGGTAACGAGTATTTCCACTTATTTATGTACGTATTTCCATTAACGAGTATCCACAAGGGTCTGTTTTGGGTCCATTACTATTTTTGATTTACATCAATGACTTGGGTAGTGGGATTAGTAATGATATCAGCAAGTTTGCGGATGATACTAAGGTAGGTAGGATTATTAGATCACAGTCTGATGTAAATATTTTGCAAGGAGACTTAGATAAATTAAATGAGTGGGCAGATAGGTGGCAGATGGAATTTAATATTGATAAGTGTAGCGTAATGAATGTTGATAGGAAATATCCTGGTAATAGGTACACCATACGCAATGTATCGCTGAAAAGATCAGAGGGTGAGAAAGATCTGGGAGTGCGGGTAAACTCAGACCTCCGTCCTAGGAATCAATGTATTGAGGCTAGAAATCGAGCCAACAGGGTGTTAGGATTTATTACCAGGAGTGTTAAAAGTAGAAGTGCTGAGGTCATTCTAAAGCTTTATTTGGCACTAGTCAGACCTCACCTAGACTATGCAGTTCAGTTCTGGTCTCCGTATTGCAGGATAGATATTGCCGTGTTAGAATCAGTGCAGAGGAGGATGACCAAAATGATTCAAGGGATGCGTAACTTTAGTTATGAGAAGAGATTGAAACTATTAAATTTACACTCACTCGAGAGGCGTAGAGTAAGGGGCGATCTGATAGAAGTTTTTAAGTGGATAAAGGGATACAATATAGGCGATGTAGGAAAAGTTCTTAAGGTTAGTAAGCAGGGTAGAACAAGAAAGAAGTAACGGATTCAAGCTGGAAATGCGTAGATTTAAAAAGGAAATTGGGAAAAAACTCGGTTCACAAATAGGGTGGTGAATGATTGGAATGGACTAAGTCGTCAGGTGGTCAATGCGGAGTCTATTGGGGTCTTTAAAAGGAGTCTGGATAAATTCATGGATGGGGAAGAGAGGTGGATATAGGTAGAGTTAAGTAACAGGAACTACCTCGTGTAGGTCTCACGGCCTCTTGTAGCTTCCTTACTTTCTTATGTTCTTATGTAAGCTATAAAAAAGAGGGAAAAAATCGCAACAAATTAATATAGGACCCAAGTAGTCGAGTTGGGCAGCTGGTGCTAAATATTTATCTAGTTTGTTCTTCAAAGCCTCAACCGTGCTACTATTGATAGTCCGGTGGCTGGGCCGGGGGACCTTGCAATGTTTGGCAACAATACATTTTTTTATTTTTTCGATAGATATTAGGGTCTAAATGAAATTTAGGCTGGGTGGCCACTTGTCACCGGCTTGGCCTTATCAGAATCCAAGATGACCGCAAATATAACCAAAATATAAATTAGGCTGTAACTCCTGTTCTAAGTACAGTAAAATGATGAAATTGGTGTCTAGATATATGTTTTAGAGACCAAGGAAGTGGATTATGATGTTATTGGATCATTTGGCGGCCATATTGATGGCATAAATCCAATATGGCCGCCAAAATACCTGTAAAAAGGCCAAAATCACACTAAAACTAATATAATCTGTTGTACATGCAGTTGAATTATAAAGTGTCTGTACATATATGTGTTTTGTAAAGCATATAATATGATTCTGAAGTCATTCGCCAGTTTACAAGTAATATTGATTATGATAGCAAGCAAAATATAAGAAAACAAATCTATTTAGAATCGGACAACATTTATTGTAATAATTATCATCTCGCAAACATGACATTGGCGTGATTTAAAAGTAGACATACATGTAAAGTATATGATACTACCGATAATAATAATAATGATAATAATAATAATAATAATAATAATAATATGTAGTATAAATACTAATAATACTAATAATACTAATAATAAATGCAACAATTTGGCATCTTCAAGTTGCCCAAATGTTTCAACGTTATATCAATACATATTATACATATTATACTCTAATAAATGAAGCTAAATTAATGCCCCAATGGACCAAATATCTTATACCTAGGAACTATTCATCGTCCTCATCGTCGACATCCATTGCTCGGTCGTTTGCCTCATCGCTGTCATCAGGGATATCGGCATGATCTGTTGCACTCTCAGTGATGTTGAATGGATTGGAACAGGCAGTACCACCACCGCAGGTGCAGAACATCGTGCATGGAAGTTGGCGCCCCATACAGCCACATTTCCCACCTCTACATGCTCGCTCAGATGTGCAGCCACATCTGACCAGCTTGAGAATGTGCTCCGGGGCGTAGGATACACCGTCCTCCATATTTCGAGGGATGAGACACTTGTTAGTGTCATCAGCTTCCCACCCGTGTTCCACTGCAGCGAGAGTTGGTGGATCCCCACCCAGGGCACTGTACGAGTGAGCGACTTGGTGGTGTGCTCTACGAACGTTCTGCTCAAACGCTTCTGTAGTTGGGGGCAAACTACACAGCTTCGGTGCTGCTGTCGATTTGCCAGTCTTCTGTGCCCATAGCTTCTGGCGGATCTTGGTCATCGAAGAGGTGGGAGTTGTAATGCCATAGCACGCACCCATGAAAGCTGTTGCTTGTTCGGTGACTTCAACGATATTTGCCAAGGGTTTACCAAGCTGATCCAGAGTGTAGCCTTTTCGAGTCACAGCGATTGCTTTTGTTCTCCCAATTTCATAAGTCGCAGCAACTGAATCACAGCCAGTTATAGCATGAAGCGCCAAGAGCTCGGGTACGATTGCTGAATGTTTACGAGCGGTTTCCCTGACGTCAATGCACGACCGACCCATGATTGGAGACTGCATCGTCAATGATGACTGGAGCTTCTCACTCAAGTAGTAGTAAGCAAGTAACGCGAACACGTCTGTGTCGTCACACACGACCGCACGTGTGATTCAGGATCTTCTTTTGCAAGGTGGATGGCCTGTTGAGTGATGAGTATGTCAGCTTCTTCATGTGTTGATGCTAGGTCCAGACGAGGCGACTTACGACCCTTCGATACCTGCGTGGGCATGTCGTTTTCCCCAGTAACCACCAACTGGTGGTTCTGTGTCGCATGCTGCAGGAAGTTATCATCACTCAGGATCGCATCGCAAAGCAGAGTGTTGAGCTGTTTCTTATTGGCTGAGTTCTTAAGTACTGCGTCCCGAGCCGGCAGTGGAGTTTTCCGTTCGAGCTGATGGACCCGGGTAGCGTTGGCTCGAGCCGATCTGGTGCTGCTCTTTGTAGAGTATTCAAAATAGCGATCGAAGCACAGGTGGACATCAGCTTCAAGCAGCCTCGCGTTGACCCAGACCTTGAACACCGATATGAACGTGTCAACGGTTCCTTGGGATGGCCATTCTAATGTCCACAGAAGAGCGGACACATCAACCACCATAGATGTTGGGCTTGTGATTAGGCGTTGTGAAACTTCGACCTGGAGGTTCTTTTTCAGTGTAGCTTTTCCCGTTGCCACTCGCATCTGGCCATCAGCTTGAAACATCGAGGGCGGATATGCAGTTAGCTCTGTGGAGAGAACTTGTTCCAGATCGAGATCGCGTGGCTCACCAGAAGGCCAATCACCCGAGCGTATATAGCCTCTTGGTCTCTTCCTTTGGCATACGCTTGCCCAATGAGAGTGGAAGGAGATACATACTTAGATACGCAATTTTTGTGACATCTAACAGTAGATGATCCATCAGATAGTTCTTTTCGTAGTCTGATATCATCTTGGCGAAGGTTACTAGCTGCCAATATTGTGTCGATTCGTGAAGACTGTATCAACTTCCCAACCCCACAGTTGTAAACAGTCTTGAAGAAGCATTCCTCGGCATCCTTGTGGCCTCCTGTTTCAGCCATATCATCGCTCACGTCAGATCCTGCAACCGAAACGTAGATCGTTAAGAGTTACTGATATATTGGTGGATTTCACATTGAAAGCACACAAAATGACCATCACCAATGCTATTTACGTCACGAGTGGGGCTGTAGGTGGCACGCAGTTGGCTTCTAAATGGCATAATTTCTTCAGAATTTAACATGTCAAGCACATGCATAAACATCAAGATCATTGTTCAATTGCATTCACAACCGATTTATGTTAGTTTTTGGTGCGATTTTGTGTGATTTTGGCATTTTTACATGTATTTTTGGCGGCCATATTGGATTTATGCCACCAAGATGGCCGCCAAACGATCCAATATTATCATAATTCACTTCCTTGGTCTCTAAAACATATATTCAGACACCAATTTCATCCTTTTACTGTACTTAGAACAGGAGTTACAGCCTAATTTATATGTTGATTATATATGGCGGTCATCTTGGCGGCCATCTTGGATTCTGAAAAAGCCAAGCCGGTGACAAGTGGCCACCCACCCTAAATTTTATCTAGACACTAATACCTACCAAAATAAGCCAAAAAACGATTGTTGCCAAATATTGCAAGGTTCACTGGAAATATGCTGCTCTGCCACCGGACTATGACTACTTGTGCTGGAAGAGAGTTCCAAATATTAACAAATCTATTATTAAAATTAAAAAACAAATAAAAAAGGGGAGGCGGTAGCGGAGTGGTTAGCGTCTCCGACTGGCGTTCTCGGTGACCCGAGTTCGATCCCCGAAGAAACCCAAAACCTTTCTGCACCGTCGAGTGGCCTAAGAACACCCACATGCCCTGCCCATCAACTCTACCTTTGATTGTGAGTGCATCGGAGGACACAGGGGGCGGCATGAGCCTCTAATCACAGGCGTCACTGTAAAAATCCTGCCAGCGCCACCACGGGCGAGGACCAACCATCATCAGAGCCCTCAAGTGAACCTCCAGAGCCTACCATCCGAGCCCTGGGTCACCACTGCCTACAGGCGCTATAGGCACAATTGTAAAAAAAAAATTAAAAAAATATTATAAAGAAAATGTGTTGCGCTTCATGTGACCAATATCGCTTACCAATCAATGCTCTTGTATCCATTACTACGAGCTGTACTTGTCCGATTAACATTCTGTTAATACTATGGAAGCCATATAACATTTTAAACAGCTCTATTAAGATTCCTTGGAACCTACGTTTTTAAGTGCTTTCAGTCGCTCTTCGTATGGCTTGTTTCGCAGGCGTGGAATAATTGTAGTAACTTTTCTTTGTACTCTCTCAAGCTTGTCCATATCTTTTCTATAGTAGGGCGACCAGAACTGAACGCAATATTCAAGATGAGGACACATGATCACATTGAAAATGTAAGAATGACTTTCAGACTTACATTCGAAAGTTCTTCCGATAAAACAGATTAATTTGTTAGCCCTCTTAATAACTTTGAACAATCTTTACTGGGGCAGAGTCGTTATTTACAATTTTTCCTGAATATTTCTTTTCGGTAACATTGGAAAGTTCCGTTCATTGACTAGTTAATTCGATCTTTATTCTTCTTCTATGCAAAAATTGACACTTATCAGTATTAAATTTCATCTGCCACTTTTTTGCTTAACTAGCTATGCGGTAAACGTAGGATAGCAATTGCATCTTATCGCCAGTCGAGATGACTGTATTCGTTATCTTTGTATTGTCAGCAAATTTTGATATTGTACAGGTGAGACCGTCGTCAATATCGGTTAACGTAGATGAAAGGTACAGAACCAAGCACAGATCCCTGCGTTATACCTCTTATAAGCTGTAACGTCTCGTCAGCTAAATGCTTTTCCATCAATTACGACACACTGTCTTCTCTCGGAAAGCCAGTCTTTGAGCCACTTGAGAAATACACAACCACGTACATGGACGTATATCCGCGAGTCGTTATTATTCACGTTCTGAAACACTCATGGTTCTGTATATTTCCCAAACTCGAAGTCTGGCATTTGCGAGGGGGCTGCCGGGGAGGAACGAGGTTGGGTGTTGGAGGGGGAGGTGGCTGGAGTGGCGGGGAAGGAGGCTGGCGTGGAGGGGTGGCAGAGATAGGGCTGGAGGACGAGGAGCAGAGCGACAAATCGGTGTGATTCTGCACGACTGGAAGATCCTGAGCGAACGTCTCTGAAATCGAGCGAAAATTATTTAAATTTCATAGTTCACGACGAAACCCTTGCAGAGTCGGATGTTGATGTAGAGGAGACTTCATCACATTGTTTCGCCTGGCTGTTGATAGACTTACATTTTCAGGTAAGACGAAGAAGATTTATTAACTCATACTCACAGTTCCTAGGTCTGGGTTAAGATTTGTGCGTTTTCAGTTCACATTTATCTTGCTGCTGATTTTTCGGAGGACAAATTTCCGTTTCTTGTAACAATATACCATGAGGGAAGCAGTCGAAATATACATCTTGTTTTGTTTCTGGGACACATAAAAATTCCGCATGCACCACTGGTCGGTATTATTGCAGTAAAACCCCAGATAAGAACATAAGAAGAACATAAGAAAATAAGGAAGCTACAAGAGGCCGTGAGACCTACACGAGGTAGTTTCTGTTACTTAACTCTACCTAACATCCACCTCTCTTCCTCATCCATGAATTTATCCAGACTCCTTTTAAAGACCCGAATAGGCTCTGCATTGACCACCTGACGACTGAGTCCATCCCAATCATTCACCACCAAAAAGCTGGGCAGTATTTAAATACATTTGTATCTAAATACGTATTTAAATACATTTGTGTATTTAGAAATGTATTTATAAATCATTGGTTTTCCATGTATTTAAATACTTTTAAATACTTTTTATTTAAATACTCATAATATAAAAATGTAAATACTCTTTTATCAGTTAATTTGGCCATATACCGCCCAACTATCTGGCAATGCTGATGTTACAGCGACCAGTGTTTCCACTTGCAAGGAAATTTCCTGATTTCAAGGAAATTACTAAGGAAACCCAAAATCTAAGGAATCCTAAGGAAATCCATTTTTTTCGGACATTTTTAAAATTTGTGTGCATTTGAAATGTATTTACAAATGTATTTCAATACAATTGATGTATTTAGTATATAGTATTTAGTATTTAGTATTTAAAATACATTTCTCCCATGTATTTAGTATTTAAATACATTCAATGTATTTAGTGCCCAGCTCTATCACCATCCTATTTGTGAACCAGTTTCTCTCCCTATTTCCTTTTTAAATCTACGGTTTTCCCAGCTTGAATCCGTTACTTCTTGTTCTATATATGCCATTTCAGCGAACCAGCAGACTGTGTAAGGCGACTGTTTCTTCTGTTATGTTCCAGCGTATAGGTCAGAGGTGAGGTGGCATTGCTCGAGTGACCTTGTTCCTTTACGGATAGAACACAATAGCCATCCTGGGAACATGATGGAAGTAAAATTGTAAATATTGTACACTATAACCCTACAATATATTCATACGTGTAGACAGGAGCGTAGAAAAAGTGCTGCTTTATACACACAAGAACCCCACACACACACACACACACACACACACACCACACCACACGACACACACACCCACACACACACACACACACACACACACACACTCACACAACACACACACCCACACACACACAACACACACAACACACACACTACAACACAACACACACACACACACACACACACACACACACACACACACACACACACACACACACACCACACACACACACACACACACCACACACACACACACACACACACACACACACCACACACCACACACACACACACACACACACAAACCACCACACACCACACACACACACACACACACACCGCACACTACACACACAACACCACCACACACACACCACACAACACCACACACACACACACACCACAACCACAAACACAACACACACACCACACACACACACACACACACACACACAGAACACACACACACACACACACACCACACCCAACACACACCACCACACACACACCACACACACACACACACCACACACACACACACACACACACACAACCACACACACACTACACACACACAATCACACACCTTATACACAATAACACTTAATGCCATATCATCACCAATAAGATAAAAAAAAAGGGAAATAATGAAGTATAAAGTGACAATTTAACCAAAAAAACCCTGGGAATCACTCGAAGCACTGCACGAGTGACACATTTTATTGACTTATCCGATTAGCGTCCACGTGATTCCCAACCCCCCTTCCCTAGCGTCACCCTTCCCTATACTCCCTGCTCCACCCTCTCCCCTCCGCCGACCTGCTCCCCCCCTCCCTCATCACTCCTAACCCCTTCCTGCCCCTTCACTCCACCACGCCGCCGTCGCCCCAATCCATCGCTGACACCCGTCACCCGTACCATTACCTGCCTGCATCAGCTCAGGGGGGAAGGTCACGGCCAGGCAACACCATCACGTTCAAGTTAAGCACTGAACGTAAATAAAATCATTGTCACAGTGTGGCTCCTCGCTCCTCTCGCTCTCGCTCTCGCTCTCGCTCTCGCTCTTGCTCGCTCTCTCTCTCTTTTTCTCTTTTCCCCCTCTCTCCTCTCTCTCATCTCTTTTCTCTCTCTCTCCTCTCTCTCTTCCTCTCTCTCTTCTCTCTCTCTCTACAATGTACTTTGCTAGGTAGCCTTTTAGTAGTCGGGATGGCATACTCATACTAAAATTAATACGATATATCATTTATCGGTGTTTTGTATTTGCATTCAAAATAATGTTCCATTACTCTACATCATTTACGCTTCATCATGTTATGCGAATGAGCCGAACGAACGGAAGCAACACATTTCCCTGATAAGTTCAGAGTCAGTCTTCACTACAAATTCCTCTCAGCTCGACGGTTCGTTCGGTTCGCATAAGTGTTCAACAATGTCACGGCCCTTTTAAATCAAAATATTCACGTTTTTGTTAGAAACGTGGGCAGAGTATTATACTCAAGACTCTAACGGGATCAACACTGCTTATTTATTTACACGCCGAGGCTGTGGTATGGAAAGGCATGTGGAAAAAAAAGTATTGGTGGTAAGGTGACTATAAGTCACCTGGAGGTGACTTATAGGAGAACCTGACCTAACTTTTTCACCGTTATTTTTTTTTATCTTGATACTCTCTGACCTCTCTCTGACTTAAAAAACAAAAACAAAACCTGTCTGACCGCACCGTGAAAATTACAGGATATATATTTGTCCTGCACCGGCTCATCAAGACGGAGCGAGGAAGCATGTCTGTATTTTCCGAAGTCTCTAATAGTTCCGTGGGTGCTGTCGCGTTGTGTTAGAAGGGGAGGCGAGCAGGGCAGGACTCATATAATCGGTATTTATAGTTTATTTTTTTAACGAAGCAAAAAATCCTGCCCCCATGCTGCTTACTGACTGATATTTGATGCCAGGAGAAGGGAATACTATGCTTCTTCCAAATTTCAGCTGTATTTTATCATAGTTAACCATATTATCAGGTAAACATAGGCATACTTTTAAGCATGAGACCTTAATAGATAGAATAAGAATAGAAATGATAAAGTTAGAATCAAGTTAAGTTAAGGATAGAATGGAATTTTTGCCTTGTTAAAAAAATAGACTATGGGCGTTAATTTCCCCTCGTCTATAAAGCGGAGATGAGGCGTCGATCATTCAATGGCAGGCGAAAAGAGATGAGTGTAGCGGCGGTTTGATGGATGATTATCAAATGACCCGAGTTTGGCACCGCGTATTATGATGATGCAGATTTGTTGTTTGTCATTTTTTGCATTATGTGAACGGGGAAAATATGATGCACGATATAAAGAAAGAAGCGAAATATATATAAGAAAGAGGCGATATAAAGTGTGCGCGCCACTGACCAACTGACTGACTCTTGAATACGTAACTGACTGACTGACTAAGTGACTATCTAACTGACCGACTACCTTACTGACTGTCTGACTGACTGACTGACTGAATGAATGACTGAATATATGAACTAAGAGATACTGACTGAGGTAAACGTCATTTTGCCAGCGTCTGCATAAGTGAGCCTTGTATTCCAAGTCTTGAATTGATGTCACGCGGAACAGAACCATTATACTCTTTCATACAGTTAGGTAAGATGAAATCATGCATTGTTATCTATTTATCTTAACCAGACGGACGACACGCCTCACTCTCTGTACTACCTGCCATGTCATATTAATCCCTTCACACCCAGATCTTTCCTTTGCCATATATAAAACCGTCTGTTGTTGGTCATAAAGTTACGAAAACTAACTAAATATACCGATTTAATTAGTCGACAAGGATACTAAGCAGGTCATGGCTATTAAATATTGCTTATATGCCCTAAAAAATCGTCTAAGTGTACCCAATTACAAAATTCGTTTTTTAAGGGGTTAAATCCGGCCGAACGCACAGTTTCCTTTTAGGGGAAGAGGGGAAAAAGAAACTGGGAAAAGGGGGGAAAGGAGGAGAGGGGGAGGGGAGGAAGGGCCTTTAAAGCTACGGGAAGACCCATCTGAAGGAGGGGGCAAAAATTATCTCATGACTTTTTATGGATGCGGATGACTGCCTTTTTAAATAAACATGAATACGAGTGTTGTTGGGTATTGGGTATATTAATCTGCAAATTTTCAGTTTTGGAAAGACTTTTTGGTAGGGGCTAACCTTTCGGTGCTGTCGTCGTTTTCAAAACGAGGGTGACCCTTTTTGATCCCCACCACACCTCATCGTCAAAATATTTGTATCCCACGAGTATAATTTTTTATGATTTATTACCAGGGGTGTTAAAAGTAGAAGGTAGGGGGAATTTTAAAGCAGTGGTTCTTAACCTGGGTTCGGTGAGCCAGTCTCAGTGGTTCGGCTGAGGCCCTCCGAACCATTGCCCTTTGTTATTATTTAAAATCCCTAAAACGTTAGGCTAGCTTCCTCCTCCCCCCCATTAAAAAAAATCCGGTTTACCCCCTTACCCCCCCTTTTACCCCCCGTCCCCAAATTTTTTTATAAATTAAACGGAATTTATTTAATTTTATTCAAAAATTATTAAAGATAAAATATAAAAATGAAAATCCCCGGGGAATTCCCGTTTTGGAAGGTAGTGGTATCGGGGGTCAAAACCAACACGCTCGTCACAAATCGTGCCCTCACACAAAAGGGGTGAGCTCAAGCGATCGCAGGGGTTTTAATCTTTGATCTATTTTGTTAATGTATTTGAATTTAGAGGTGTGGGGGTGTATGTGGGTAAAAATGAGGAAACAATTTGGGATATCGGTTTTTTAGGAGGGGTTTTTTAATGGGGGTTGAGTTTTTGGGAAAAAAAGGGGGGGGGAAGTTTTTGGTTAAAAAAGGGAAATGAAGGGTTTAAATTGGGGGAAAGGTTGGGGTTTAGGGGGGGGGGGGGGGGGGGGGGGGGGGGAATGGGGTTTTAGGGGGAAAAGGGGTTGGGAAGGGGAATTTTTTTTAAAAAAAAATTGAAAGGGGTTTAAAATTTTAATCAAAGTTTAATTTAAAAGGGGGGAAAAGGGGGGGGTGAAAAATTGGGGGGGGTTTTTTGGGGAAAGTTTTGAGGGTTAAAAATTGAGGGGGGTAAAAGGGGGAATGAAGGGGTAAAAAGGTATTTGAGGGGGGGTATTTGAAGGGTGGGGGAAAGTTGGGAAAGGTCCTTCTTTCAACACCTTTTTCCCCTTATCAATTTCCTTTCGCGAAGCTATCTAATTACATAGAAAAATAGCTAAAAGCTTTATAAACTAATTAGCAATAAAAAAGGCTTAAATGGTAAAAATAAGGGGCGTAAATATTATGTAAAAAAAAAAATTTTAAACCCAGCGATCACTACGTGACCCCCCCCTTTATTGCGTCACTTTGTGACGAGCGTGTTTGGGCTGTTGACACCCGTTACCACTTTCCCTTTCCAAAATCAGGGGAATATGCCCCCGGGCGATATTGCGGGGCCGAGTAACTTCGCATCCCTTTAAATAGAACCCTAAACGCGTCTAAATCAATTGAACCATCAAATCCCCTTGGGGTTTTTTTTTAGGGCCCTTTTTCACCGGCGACGATATGAAACTGATTTCCCTTTTCTGAGAGAGAGGACAGAGACAAGACGAGACAGAGACAGAGACAAATTAGGAAATTTTTCTTTTATTCCCAAAGAAAACGCTTTTTAAAAATTTTTTTCTCTCTCTCTCTCTCTCTCTCTCTCTCTCTCTTCTCTCCCCTTCTCTTCTTCTCTCTCCTCTCCTCCCCCGGGGGGCTCCCCCTCTCTCAACTCCCCCCCTCCCCCTCTCTCTCATTTTATTTACCTTTCAGCCCTCATTCATTCCTCTTTCCTTATTCTTTCTTTAGTCTATCTTTCACCTCCTTCCTCATTCTCTTCTCGGGCCCCTATCTTTTAATATTTGTTACTTGCATTTTTTATCCTCCGTTTATGTTCTTCCACTACCAACAGTGCACAACCTGAATGCCAATGAGTGGAAGAGAGAAAAACACTCTTAACTGTAAAGAACCGCCTTCCCACCCTGTTTTAAAAGTGAACCCTCTAACATGGACATGATACTTATCTCATTACGTTACTCTCTTCCCCTCTACTGGTGGTGGTGGTGATCTCTTCATTTACGGTCGTGCGTGCGTGCGTGCGTGCGTGCGTGCGTGCGTGCGTGCGTGCGTGGTGTGTTTGTGTGTGTGTGTGTGTTGTGTGTGTGTGTGTGTGTGTGTGTGTGTGTGTTTTGTGTGTTTATGCATACATGGTCTTGACCCGCGAGCTGAGCTCGGCGATCGCCAGCATTTTCCCTCAAGGAACAGTTTAAAGCCCCCTGTGACCGATCTATGGTAAAGCTGGGACCTTCACACACCAACCACTCCATCCCCTTGCTTACAGATTCCACCCTGAGGGCGGGGGTAAAAACTGCCCAACGAAACCGAACACAGCAGGCAAAGACGCATCCGATCAGACCACACAGTCTGTGAAAGGGGGGGGAGGGGGGGCAAGAGAAGGGACACAGTGCAGGATGGTGGTACAGAGGGCAAGGGAGGACCTGAGGGACTGAAGTGGCATGAATGAATGGACAAGGCGAGGATTTGGCGAGTGGGAGAGAGGGAAGGACAGGGTGGGATTGCAGACTGGGGGGAAAGGGATGGAAGGGAGGGGGGAGTGAAGGGTAGGTGATGAATTATATGTGTTGGCAATTTACTTAATGTGGCGATAAGTCCCTTTTGGGTGGTGGTGGTGGTGGTGGTTGGTGGTAGGGGATGATGGTGGTGGTGGTGTGGTGGTGGTGGTAGTGGCGTGGTGGGGGTAATGGTATAGTTCCTCGTACGTCACTGGTATCGTTGAAAGGGAAAAATTGTTATGTTTTTGTGCTTTTGTAAAATGTATGCATCAATATTTACTTTTTCCTGGTGTTGCAACTCTCTCTCTCTCTTCTCTCTCTCTCTCGTCTCTCTCCCCGTCTCTTCTCTCTCTCTCTCTCTCATCTCTCTCTCCATCTCTCCCTCCTTCTCCCCTCTCTCTTCCTCTTTTCTCTCTCTCTCTCATCCCCTTTCTTCTCTTCTCTTCTCTCCCCTTCTCTCTCTCTCTCTCTTATAAACTCATTTTCTTTTTTTCTTTCCCACCCCCAAACCGGCAAACCAGCAGAGTAATACAAAATGTTACAGCCCAAAGACAAAAGTCGTGAAAGGTTTTATCTGTATATGAAATGAACCTCGTGAAACATTATTAATACCCTAAGGCAGTTCGCAGTATTAATACCCACATGCTCGTGGCTGGCAAGCCTGAATCCCTTATAGTCCGGCGCTTAGTGAAATGATGGGGACATGCCGGAAAAGCACCAACCCTTTTTTCCAGGCACTCTACAGGCTCCTAGCTATGATTTTGAGAGGGAGACAAATGATCCCATCACTCAGATGGCTATAAGGAACGCTTCTTTATTATTTTGACATTTCCGCATGTGGAAATTAGGGAAAATGGGTTTTTTAAAAGAATAGTCATAAGGATATGTTTTTTGGGTTTGCAAGTTATCTATTATTATTATTTATAACTCCAGAAACAAATATTCCAATATGGCTGTCAAAAAAACATAAAATTTAATATTTATTCGACTTTTAAACTCCCCTGCGGGCATCGCGAAATGCCATGTAGTTTATTACAGAACACGAATTAAAACATACTCCTTGCAATTCAAAAATGACAGTGGTTAATCTACTGACGGTGCATTATGAAAAATAAGTATTCATTAAGCTCATTATACAAAAATCATGTTCTTCCTGTACAGCTGCAGGAATGCCATGTCTTTTTTAAGCACCAGTATTCCACAATGCAGGTATGATTCATAATTGTAATTATGTTTTCTACTTCTCACATTTGCAGCTGCACAGTTCGGTGCATTTCCAGCTGGCTTTCTTGCATGAACATCTCCCGCCACAACCGCAGCACTTTTGAGGCACACTTCACAAGTTACTTACAGCCTTTGCTGCCGCAGGCTGCGAGCTCCAGACAGGAACCCAGGACTTTTTTCTGCATCCAGTGTCCAACCGCAGCCTTCAGCAGTTGGTGTCTGTTGTTGGGCCTGGTGACAGGTTGTCCAGATGCCAAACCTGGTACACTGCCACGCTTGGTGTGCTGGCAGCAGGGCCTGTTGAGTTGGGGGAATGTTTCTCCATCGTTCTGTTTTTCTGGCAGAACAGTTTCCTTTCTTGCTTCATTCACCGACACCAGAGGGGTGGTCTTGTCATATATACGACTGTGAAACGTTCCAGCATCTGGAACTCCTGGCAATCCACGGTGATTTGTGCATGTGGATGTTCTACGAATGAAGTTGAAGGCATCTGTGACTTCGGTTAGGCACCCCATGCTTCCCAAACCGACTTTTTCCCCTTTCCAAAGAAAGAAGAAGTCGTATCACACCCTGTGAAGCTGTGGGGCACTGGTACGCTGTGGACTTCTCTTTGCCCAGAGTACTACAGATGGCATGATGTGTAGGAAAAGGAAGTTCTTGCCACTGCCGAAGGCGGGCCCAGATGTCAGCCGATGGATACTTGCTGGCTAGAAAGTGATCTTCCCGATGAGGATGACAAGAAAGTCAGTATCCACGGTGCGTACCAAGCATGTGGTGCATCCACTCTCTAGGGCATTTTGTAGATGGACCACAATTCTTGTGTCTGCCTCTTCGTGTCACATGGCGGATCGAGTGGTCAGTGCCACTGCAGACCCACAGAGGCTCCAGATGTTGCAAAGACCTGCTTTCCGTCTGGGAAGGTAGGGGATACAATCTTCTCTGATAGGAACTGGAAGAGTTCTACCTTGTTTGTGGGGTCACGCAGGAAATCGGCCAATTGCCTGGGACCTTTTGGGCTGGGCCCGCCACCTTCCTTCGTACACCTTTTCCCCCGTTTCTCTCTGGTTGATTCTTTGATACTGTTGTCCAGGTACCTTTCCCTACCACATCTACTCTCATAGAGGTTTCCAGTTGCCTCATGATGTGGGGAACAAACACTCCACTTGCATAATCGTCAAATGTAGTGATGCCAGTCACTGGGAGGAGGTGTACCACAGCAGCGCACCATCGGGGCACTCTAACATCAAATGAGCCAGAGGGTTCTTCTTGCGTCTTCTGGCCAGAATGTTGGTGTATATACGGAATATTTCTTTTTGCCATTAAAGGCGAATCTTGATTTCATCAAGATTTTTCTAAGTGAAAATTACCGTTATCACAAAAATGGTTCATAGAGCTTCTGAGTAATTGGATCGTTTGTCTCCCCTCTCAAATCATAGCTAGGACCCTTAGAATGCCTGAACAAATTTGGGGCTTTTATCCGGCATGTCCCCATCCTCTTGAATCTGGTCCTTAGCGGCCGGACTATTTTTATTACCGATCTTTGGGCAATGCTGGACCTCACACACCACACATCCCATCCCCTTGCTCAAGGGGGACAGTAACCGGCCGAAATTTGTCAGTCAAAAATCCCGGGAGCGCGAGGATTCGAACCGTCTACCCACCGAATGGGAGACCCAGCACGCTTGAACCTGACCATCGCGCGCGCGTGTGTGTTGTGTAGTGTGGGGTGGGGGTGGTGTGGTGTGGTGTGGTGTGGTTGTGTGGGTGTGGTGTGGTGTGGAGTGGATTGGGTTGGGGTGGAGTGTGTGCTCCACCAGCCTTAATTTTTCACTCTAAACTTCCTCCCGTCAGACAACACTGTTTTTCTGAAATTATAATTATCGAAAGCCTCGCCGCGCCCCTCCTACCCAGTGTAAGTGATTAAAGAAAACTTTGACCCGCCTTGTGTCTACGTCTTAGTGGACTTCCCTATAGTTGTCTTCATCCTCCTCTTCCTTCCATCCTATTTTTTTATGCATTACTTATTTATTCATTATCTCATTACTATTTTTACTTTTATTATTATTATTATTATTATTGTTACAAAATTTTTGTTTTTGTTTTTTTTTTTTTTTTTATTTTTTTTCATATTATTATCACATTTTTTTTACTGCCCATTTTTAATAATTTTGTTAACATTTTCATTTTTTGTTTTATTTTCATTATTATTGTTTTATTATTATCGCTATTGTGTCGTTACATTACATTTATTATTGTTATTATTATTATTATCATTATTTTGTTTTATTATTAAAAATCATTATTATAAGTACTACATGGGATGCTTCTACTTTTATCTATGTCTATAAAAAACCCGTAGTAGTAGCAAAATGGCGTGTGCCCTGTTTTTCCCAACCCCGCCTCCGGGCCTCCGGGGATGTCTCGTAAATTCACACTCGTACCCTGAGGGTTCACTTCCCCTCGCATGACCGAGGCTTGGGGCCTGATGTCTTTTTGATGATCCTGTTCCACATACCACACACTGGGAAAAATCTCCACACCACACCACAACACAACACCACACCACACACACACACACACCCACACACAACCACACACACACACACACCACCCCACACACAAACCACACACACACCCCCCCCACCCCAAAACCCCACCACAACACAACACATTACTCTGCAACGCCGCCCCCTTATCTGATTTCTTTCCTCCCCCAAAGGGAAGTTATGTGATCTTTTTGGGCTTTTTACTGTTGTAGGATTCCAAAAAAAAGTTAAGAGATTTTCATAAAAATTTTACCATAGTGGGGGGGGGGGCTTTGGGCCAAATTTTTAAGATTACGTTTTTTTTAAGCCGTTTGTGTCTAAACGGTCCATGATTTTTTGAATGATATCCTGCTTGGGTGTTTGCCCCCTCAGGTGGCGCCCAACACCCGTCCCCTCAAACCCCTGGCCAAGGTTTTGAAGCCGAGCTGCATTGAAAAAATAAATTAACCACTTGGACCCAGATCTTTCCTTTCCTATAAAAAATGTCTGTTTTACCCCATAAAATTACGAAATTAATTAATATACCAATTTTTAGTGGCCCACGGATATGAACAGGTTATATCTATAAAATATTGCTTATTTCCTAAAACCGTCCTAATGATAGCCATATTACATGGAAATTACGTTCTGGGCCAAAAAGGGGTTTAATTAAGAGAGTTTTTGTGGGGAAGGGGGATCTATGAAAAAAATATTTCATTAATTTATTTACTGTTGTATAACAGGTAAAAGAAATATTTTTAGTCTAATCGCTATAAAATTTTCTAAATAACAGATATGGCGGGAATTAGAGTTTTTTTTTTAATCAAACGTCTATCAAATTATTTTATCGGTAAAAAATAATCAACATTTTGATCACCTCGATGCATGCCTGGGTGCACAAACCGTAATGACACAGGAAGTAAAGGACGGTAAAGAGGAAGTAAAATTATTTTAATACTGGACGATGAAATTTTTATATATTTGTTACGTAGACGAGAAAACATTTGTGAGGCAAATAATAACCTTTAGGTGTAAAAATATGTTTGATAGAAAGGATTGTCCAAGAAAATAGATACAAATTAATCTCATAATCTCTCTATCTAACAGTCAAAACAGTGTCACAGGATTTCAGGTAAAGGTGATAAACGTAAGTCCTCGAAATGAATAACAAATTTTCGTAATTTCAGAAAAGCACGTAGATGGGGAAATGAGAACTGCAAAAATATTTGTCTTTTATTTTATTTGTTGTTTTTTGTACAACCCTATAAAAGATATTTTCATTGTTAGGATAAATGAGTTCAGTAAATCCTGAATTTCGTAAAGCGTCTGGATTCGAAGAGCTTTTGGGCAGTAGACTTGAGGAATGTTCCCAATTAACTATGATTAATTTCGGGCCCCCCAAGGTCAACTCATTATTTAATACTGTTTATGTCGTGTAACCTAAGGGGCTACCACAATATAGCCAAGTCTTGTGACTTATGAGGTATGGAATTATTTTTGAAATATGATTTCTGGAATTGCCTTTTCTTTTTTCAGTGTAATACTTCTACTCCTTTCCCCTTATTCCAATAACCCAAAGGGTGTTGGTGTTTCATTCCTAGGTCGTGAGTTTAAGAGCACAAAATAAGGTCATAAAGCCACATGAAGCCAATGAAACCCGAGCTTAACACTGATAATGCAAACATATACAGGTTTATTTTATACTAACTGTAATTTTTAATCAACCAAACACTTTCAGAGACTAATCCTTGCCCCGGTTTAGGTGTTATTTTCCCTTCCTACACTTTCAATATTTGGTAATGAATGAGTCCTAGGTTGTTGACCTGACCTTCACAGTATTAAAGGGTATTGTTTGAAAAATAATAACACCTAAAACGAAATTTGGAATCTTAACACAGCTTCTGCGGCCTTAGACGTTTTTGATAATTTGGCTCGCCCACAACACTCAAATATATAAAAAAAATTATGTAAGGAAGGCTTGCATTACTTTGCTTTGCTGCAATTCATTCCAATATTTCGAAGGTTTGGGGGCTTTGATTACTTTCTTAGTAACTTGTTAAATTTAGGATTCACACTTCGAATAGAAATGTTAAGTGTGTTAATTGATTCTTTTAAAATTGTATTGTATCGGTAAAAAAGACCATTTCGTATGCTATTCGCTAAAAAAATCCTTCCCATCGGTTTAAAATTTTTTTTGTTGAGTTTTTTTTTTTATAAATTTTTTCCGAAGAAAGCCACTTTATAATTAAAATTGTCGATGCGTGCTGCATTTGATCTGTACTGATATAAATATTGTTGATGCGTGCTGCATTTGATCTGTACTGATATAAATATTGTTGATGCGTGCTGCATTTGATCTGTACTGAGATCAATATTGTCGATGCGTGCTGCATTTGATCTGTACTGATATAAATATTGACCTTATCTGAACAGGTAATCCAGAACCAATCACAGTCTTTCTTTGAGATGCTAGTTTACTGTAAGCTTGTTATGGAATGAGGTATTCTTCGTGTAATCTGATTAAATCATTCACAATATTGAAACGTTGTGAAGAATCCACCAAAGGCAAATATTTGTTGACACGATCGTATTTAATGTTCATTATTACTCAGAGATGATAACTAGTGTGCCGTTGGGCAGATGTGACATCACGTAAAACTGGACTGTTGCAGGACTGCCTCCCTCGTCCTTGCCTCATTGTTATGATAAAGCTGAAAAGGAGTAAACCGTGATATGACACTTTCACCTTTGTTGCAGAATCAAATTGCTCCTATAGTTTCAACGGCAGCGGGGGTTTCTTCTTGCGTTTTAATGGTGTATAGAACATTTTCATGCTAGTATAGGCATTGTCTGCATCATCAGTATGAAACACCGGTTGTAGTGATGGTCTTCATGTGCAGCTTACTGGACATACGTACATGTAGCTGCCTGAAGGCTCACTTTTTTTTCTTGTTGTTTTACATCACAAAGGACTGGCCAAGTGAAAAAAAGCCTTGTTATTAAGAAAAAATAACTTGCTTGTTATTATGTTAATTTTCACGATCATTTCCATGTAATATCATGAAGTGTTTTGCAAGAACTAAAAAGCCTCTGCAGACATTCATCTGGCATCGGCCTGTCTAGGAGTGAAGGAGCTGCCACGTGCACGCGCCCCGGTGTATTTCATCTGCATACTCATACATGCATTGCTGGGAGAGCATTTACTACATGGGATTACGTATTATATTCACTTCTCTGAATAAACTAAAGCTGAAGGTTCTCGTTCGATGGAAATATTCTCTGGGAAATAGTATTTCTAAGTTAGAGGCTGAGGTTGGTGGGGCACAAAAGAACTCAAATAGAAACTTGCAATAAAATGTACATGCTTATTATACTCTTGACGTATCAAATGCTTCTGATAGTCTGGCATAAATCTTTAGTTTCTTAACTACCCACTTTCGGTTTCTATCCTTCTCTCTTCAGACCCTTTTGATTAAAAATAAAAAACATGTTCGTGACCAATAGTTCCCAAACTTTTCGATACTGCGCGCCGCTTTGCTCCATAACGGGTGCGTGGCGCCCCGCTCTCAGAGCAAGACACTTTTCATAGATTTCATAGAACTTTTATAGAACTTTAGATAGATGAACATCACCTCAAACTTCATGTATATCAGGTAAATAAGTATTTATTTAAAAGATATTATCTCTGATATATTCATGCACCCCGTGTATTATTAAAACAATACTTATTTTAAGATACAAAACACTTATATAAAAACACTTATATAAAAACACTTATATATACACAGAACACAATACAAAACAGCAGCATAATAGTGATATATACAGATAGTAATAGAGAACCACACACATCGCCAACACAATTTGTCGTTATTATTTCAAATTATTATTATTCCTTACGATAATATGATAAAGACTTCGTATAAGTATTTGCGACAGCCGACAATTGAAGAATTCACTCATTCCAGTTTGGGAACCACTGTCCTGGCATAATGTCTTCTTTTGACTGTACCTAGAGTAGTTGTGTTGGTGGAGTGTAATAAACACAATTTGTCGTTATTATCTCAAATTTTAATCTCTATTTAAAAAAATAGAGAGAGATTAACATATGCCTTCACAGGCATATGTTAATCTCTCTCTCTCTCTCTCTCTCTCTCTCTCTCTCTCTCTCTCTCTCTCTCTCTCTCTCTCTCTCTCTCTCTCTCTCTCTCTCTCTCTCTCTCTCTCTCTCTCTCTCTCTCTCTCTCTCTCTCTCTCTCTCTCTCTCTCTCTCTCTCTCTCTCTCTCTCTCTCTCTCTCTTTGTATATCTTTCTATTTCTATTTTATCTTTTATTCTCTCTCTCTCCCTCCTGATGCAGCAGCTGTTGGGAAGGGTGTTAGGAAGGGGTTAAGGGATTGTTATGGGAGCTCACTGCAGGGCGGGAAAGACATCCAGGAAGATGCTGTGGCAATGGCGAGGTTGACGGAAGCTTCTTTATGTATGGATAGAGATGTTGGTCGAGAATTGATGCAATACAATTGCAATTGATGCAATACATTGATGTGCTGAGACAGTATGCACACAAAGCCTCTCACAGGGTTGGTAGTGAGGCTACCGCTGATTATCTGAGGTCACTTTTTTCACCTTTGTGTTTTCGGTCAGAAGAGAGCAGACAGGCCTTGACAGAACAGGCTAGCCTTTGATGAGAGGAAAAGAAAAGCACTCCTTTCGCCACTCAATGTTGTATAGGTTCAAGCACTTCAAGCTCGTCATGTTAAGCAACGAGAGTGGAAATGGGTTGATGACTCTCGATGTGGCTCTTATAAATCACTAGACTGTTTTATGGTGAACGCTGAGGAAACTACGTGGCGTGTGTGCCCACAGATTTTGATCTATCTATATATAAATATCTATATCTATCTATTCTATATCTATCTATCTGTATACACTGTTCAGGTGCAAGTGTGGTGCAGTATGCGGAGGGTGTCCTGTGTGGGGGTTTGAGGTGCATCGTGCTGTCTTGGTGGGGTTGTGTGACGCCATGGCACCCACCTGTTGTTATGGGCTTGGATGGTTCATGGGTACCATATTAGTTTTTCACTGGAACCACGCGTTGGGGAATCCACACGCACCCCGCACGCACACACAACACACACACACACACCACCCACACCACACCGCACACGCACACACACCCACACACACACACAGATAGAGGAGGAGAGAAGAAGGAGTAGAGAAGAGAGAGAGAGAGAGAGAGTAGAGAGAGAGAGGGAGAGAGAGAAGATATCAGGGAAAAAAATTTTGGATATGAGCTCTATGTATGTAAAACACACTCTCCTCTCTTCTCTCTCTTCTCCTCTCTCTCTCTCTCTTCTCTCTCTCTCTCTCTCTCGTCTCTCCCTCTCGTCTCGTCTCTCTCTCTTGTTCGTATCGCTCTCCTTACCTGCGTGCTTACCGGCCCTCGTTCCATACTTTCCTCCTCCAATTACCTCCTCCTCGATCCATAAACTACTCTTCCTCCTCCTCCCTCCTCTTCCCGTCCTCTTTTCTCCTACCTGTTTCCTCCTCACCGCCATTTACTATTTTTCCCTAACTCGTCATCCCTTTTGAATGACGTTTTAATTCCTCCTCACTTTTCCTCTCCATTACCTTTCCCACCTGCTTCGTCGTCTTCCTCCTCCACACCACCACCCACACAACACACACCCACACACAACCCACACACACCAACACCCACACATATCACACCGTCCTGAGTGATTGGTGGTTTAGAGCGCCGCGCTCCATTTCTGTGATTCGGGCGTTCGATCCCTGTTCCCGCTCGTTCCCGGAATTTTTTCGCTGCAGAATTCGGGCGGTACTTTTTCCCTTGAGGAAGGAGAAGTGTGTATGTGTGTGGTGGTGAGTTTTCGAGCCCCAAAGATACGGGTCGTTCGAGCTTCAGCTCTTTCCAGGAGGTGTAAAGTGGCGATCGCGAGTCCAGCTCGCTTAGCACGACGACCGTGGGATTACAACATCCTGCTTAGACCTGCTGTCAAGTGGTTGTTAGGATAATCCTCAGTGTATGTTATCTCCATTTTCCATTGAATAACTTAATATTTCAATCCTCCTCGGTCTCCTTTAGTTTAATGTACCAGGTTGATTTGATCAATCAACTTCCGAAAGTGAGAATTGCCAGAGTGTAAGTAGGTGGAGATTATTTGGATGAACTCGACTCACACAAAGATGCCCTTTCCCCGAACAGATAATTCTACACGGGTCTGTAATGCGAGCAGTAAGGAAGGTTTGACGTGACCACAGCAACTTGTGAGGAATATTTAGTTTGAATATTTTATTGCAAGTTCAGGTACATTTTTATCTCCTTACTTGAGATGTATGCCATTGTAGAGATGAACGAGTCAGCCTCCAACACTCAGATTATCACATTACTATTTCTGGAGTCTTGAAACAATGTCTTATCCAAGAAGTAGTAATCAGTGAATGGAACGTCCATTTGTAGGAAATTAACACAGCTTAAAACGCCTGGATGGGTTGACCTCTTAGCGGTCTTGGCGTGCCCCCCACACACCATCCTTCATTAGCGGGTCCCGGCGGCCTTCCACACCCCTTCATTAGCTGTTCCTGGGGCCTCCCAACACACCATTCATTAGCTGGTCCCTGGCGGCTCTCCCACACACACCTTCATTAGCGGGTCCCCTGGCGGCCTCCCCACACACCTTAATTAGCGGGTCCCCTGCGGCCTCCCACACACACCTTCATTAGCGGTTCCCTGCGTCCCTCCCACCACACCTTCTTCTGTCCTGGCGGCCTCCCAACCCCGTCATTGCGGGTCCCTGGCAGCCTCGCCACACACACCTCATTAACCGGTTCCCTGGCGGCTCCCACCACACCTTCATTAGCGGGTCCCTGGTGGCCTCCCCACCCACCTTCTTACGGTCCCTGGCGGCCTCCCACACCACCTTCATTAGCGGGTCCCTGCGGCCCTCCCCTCACACACCTTCATTAGCGGTCCCTGCGCCTCCCAACACCACACCTTCATTATCGGGTCCTAGCGGCCTCCCACACACACCTTCATTAGCGGGTCCCGGGCGGCTCCCACACACCCCTTCTAGCGGGACCCTGGCGGCCTCCCCACCACCTTCATTTAGCGGGTCCCTGGCGCCATCCCAAACCCACCTTCTTACCGGTCCCTGGCGCCTCCCAACAACCTTACATTCTTTGTTGGCAGTAAAAAGAATGTATTTATACCATCACTGCATGATTCTTTATAGCAGCACAACATCATCTCCTACAACTCTCGGGTGAGGGCTGTGTAAACATGTATTATTTTCAATTATAGAAAATGTTATATTTGTATATAGCTATCTCATCTGCTTGGAGAATAATCTCTACTTAGTATTTGCAACAGAAGAATGTGCAGCTAAGAATGATTTGTTTCCTTTTCAGTGAGTTTTTGGTAATGTTTTGCGGTGATCCTTCTGTGAGCCCTCCGACCGCTGACGTAAGTAAATTATTAAATACTTTTACATGTGTGTAGTGTGTGTGGGTGGGTGTGGTTTGTGGTGTGTGTGTGTGCGGTGCGTGTGCGTGTGCGTGTGGCGTGGTGCGTGTGCGTGGTGCGTGTGCCGGTGACGTGTGCTTGTGCGTGTGCGTGTGCGTGTGGTGTGCGTGTGCGTGTGGCGTGTGGGTGTTCGTGCGTGCGTGCGTGCGTGGTGCGTGCTTCGTGCGTGCGTTTGCGTGCGTGCGTGTGGTGGTGTGTGTGTGTTGTTGTCTTTTACTAGGTACGTCTTACACATGACTAGGCATTTTTACACTCAAGCACTTCACGTATATGTACAGTATGTGTGTGTGTGTGGGGGCTTGGTAAGTTCGTGGGGGTTTGTGTTAAGTTATTGGTAGGCTGGGTGAACTTTTTTGGGTTAGGTAAGTTAAGTGGGTGAGATAATGGTTAGGGGTACTTGACGTCTGTTAGGGGGGCAATGTATTGTTATGTGGTTTGTTAAGTTAGTCAGAATTTGGATATGTTAGTGAGCTTGAGGCACGTTGGTATATGGACGTCTCGTATAACTAACCCTTTTTGTATCAGCGGGACGCACACCAGCGGCCAAGATGAATGCGGCCATGCGTACCAATACTGTAACCACATTGATGAAGAACTTCCTATATAATTATTTCTTACTATTGTATTTATCCTTGTAATAAGTCTAGTAACTTACTAACTATTATCGCTCTGTTTATGTTAGTCTATTTTATTTAGTATTTATATACTTGTGGGTTTTCTTTCCTTTTCTGTTTTTCCTTCTCTCGCCACACTTTGCCCAAAAAGCTTTTGCTTGTAAGGGCTTGTTTTTGCACCCCATGTCCTGTTACAATCATTATAAATACTGTAAAAGGCAATAAAATAAAGTGTTAAGTGTTATGTAAGGGTAATAGGCGGCCTTGACTGGGCTATCCATGGTACCTACAACTGTGAATACGCAGGTCACCAATACAGAGCCTCGTAAATCACACAATACGTTATACATCTTGCGTAATTTCCATCTCAATTACGATCGAAACATTTAGATCTTCGCGTGCGTTTGTAAGCGTTCGTACTTGCGGTTCACAGGTTTAGGGAATTACCCCTCGCGCCCAGATTTTTTTTCTTTGCTATAAATTGTATGTCGTCGAGCCATAAAATTACAACAAAGTAAATGCGTAAAAGCAATTTGTTTCGGCATGATACTAGCGTCAATATCTAAAAAGAAAATGTTGCTTTATAATCACGAAAAATCGTCCTAATGGTACCCAAAGTATAATGGAAATTGCATCTGGGTCTCAAGGGGTTAACGCTATGGTGCTGATGCCCTACTGAAGGAACGCGTCTACTTCTGGCTTGAGCGACGAGATGACATTGATCGACGCCAAGGGATAGTTGGTTCCTCTGGCGAGTTAGCCTGGAAAAAACTCTGCCTCCGGATCCAAGAAGATAAACTACTTCATGAACGATTACCTTGGCAGATTCTTGATATTCCGGAGTTGTTCATATCATGTTTCTTGCTGTTTTACAAAGTTGGTTCCTACACACCCGCTACCTAGTTTTTTTTTTAAATGCTTCGGTATCTGTGTTTTCTTTTTTTTGACCCTTCGTATTTATCATTTTTTTTGTCACCTTTTAATATTGTAGATGTATAAATAAAGATACATTTTTGATGATAGTCGGTTGTTTCTAATATGTGACTAATATTGGACTCTCTCTCTCTCTCGTCTCTCCCTTCTCGTGTCTCTCTCCTCATCTCATCTCTCCTCTCGCTCTCGCTCTCGCCTCTCGCTCTCGCTAATCGCTCTCTCTCTCGCTCTCTCTCTCTCTCTCTCTCTCTCTCTCTCTCTCATTCTCTCTTCTCTCTCGTCTCTCTCTCTCTCAAGTCTCGCCTTCTCCGCTCTCCTCTCGCTTCCTCCTTCATGCTCTTCGATTCTCGCT
>JACEEZ010021090.1:45000-54000 GCA_016584305.1 Chionoecetes opilio
GTAATGAAAGATCCCCCCCCAAATTCTGCTCTCTTGTAAATTTCCAATGCTTAAAATGTTGTTTTGAAAGTTATAGAAAGAATTTGTCGACCACGAGGAGGAAAGGGTTTTAAAGTGAGGTTCCATCAGACCCACACAAAGAACAAAATGGAGCGTTGCGTGGCGGCAGGGTTTGATGGTTTTGAAAATATGATCCTTTTTAACCCTTTCACCCCCAATCTTTCCTTTGCTATAAAAAAAATTGTGTTGTCGAGCCATAAAATTACGAACATAATTTAAATTCCCAAATTATTTTTCCGAGGATACTAAAAGGTAATCTAAAAATAATGTTAATTCCTAAAAATTGTCTAAGGGTACCCAAATTACAGTGGAGCTTACTTTTCTGGGCCTCAAGGAAACCTTGACTGAATTCTCCCAATTGCCAAAACATTTTAATGGTCGAGGTGGTCGCGCCATGTCGATATAAGGGGAAACTTTTTATTTCCATTCATTTAAACCCAATTGTCAATTTCTAAGAATAAGGGCGATAGATGAAAGGGATCTTTTTCTTGTTCTTTTTATTATTACTTTTTCACAATTTTTTTTTTACTCAAAAGATGAAACATTTGGAAAACTTAATATAGCAAATTTGGAAAAAGGAATCCGCTTTTTTTTGAATGACATGCTTTCATCTCAAAAAAAAAGACACTCAAAAAATTTAAACATTATGAAAGTAGACGAGGCTTATTACTTTTAAACCTTTGCATCATAGTAAACAGAAGACAGAGAAAGGGGTGAATGTTGCAGTGGCGTGATGGAGTTTTTCCTGCATCTCAACACGATGTTTTCAGGACCAAAGATACTCTATACGGAACTTGTTACTCTTTTTGGGCTATTTCCGGGGAGGCCAGTTTGCGTTTCCTTTGCCTTTTTCGAACATCCCCCTTTTTTTCCCTTTTCCTAGGGTTTAATCATAATATGATTACCGTTATCTTCGTACATGTTTGTTTTAATATTATCAAAAAAAAACAGAAAAAATGAAAAAAAAGAAATGCATTATGAAAGGTAAAAAATATGCATAATTTAAAATTTTCACTTGAATCATGCCTTTATATTTTACGAGCAAACATTTAGATCTAGGTAGAAAGACGCGGATTTTCATTACTTTCCATTGCTATATTTCGTTTTGAAAATAACCCTAACCATGCATAATTGCTTAACAAAAAAAATTTACTCATCATGGGGATAATTCCCGATGGATGATTTATTTTTTTAGTTAACGCTAATTTATGCAGGGTTTCAATTCTTTATCAAAAATGAAAAAGAAATGGAAAGCTAATTAAATTCCGCTTCATTGATATGTTGCTGTAAAAAAGTCTTCAGCAAAATACAAATTTCCGTAGTTTAAATGAATAAATTCATGCATTTTCTTAGAGTCGCAAATGGAAAATTTCTTTAGTGTATTTACAGTTTTTTATTTTTAATATTTTAGAACAAACATTCACAAGATAACAGTGTATCTTTATATGTTGCCCTAGTCTCTGTATTCATGGGAAAACTTTTTTTTCTTGCCCATACGTTGATGATTTATTTTTTTGTTAACGCTAATTTTTGGCATGGTGGTAAATTTTTTATCAGAAAACGAAATATTAATGGGGAGCTAATGAAAAAACGCTTCTTTCTATCGCTAGCATCTAAAATTTTTTTCTCGCAAAATTTAAAAAGGCGAAGGTTTAATATATTTGGGTCTGCATATTTCTTCACTTGTATTTGCATTTCTTTAGTGTATTTTTCTGTTTTTTTTTTGATAAAATCTGAACAAAAAAGTCACGAAGATACGGGGATATCAATATATTGAAAACCTTAGGAAAGGGAAAAAAGGGGTGATGTTAAAAAATGGGAGGAATGCAAAAATGGCCTCCACTGGGCTGGGGGGGTTGGCGCGGGCACGAGTGCAATCCGTATAGAGTAGTCTTTTCATGACAAACGCGTTCTTTATCTTTTAAAAAGGATGAGAAAAGTGATAGGTCAAAATTACGGAAAAATACTTTTCTCGTGTCTCTTTTTTACTTAATTAAATAATAAAAAACATTGTTTAATTTTTCTTTTTTTTCAGCGAATTGGAAAAGCCTGAAACAAACCAGTAAAAATATATTATGAAAAAGATACATCAAAAAAAAAAATCAGGGGGATTGTTATTTATTTTTCCACCAGACATTGTTAAAGGGATAAATAGAAAATTTCTTTTTAAAATGCTGTGATATTGATAAATTTGAAGCTAAGAATTTATTGAAACGATTTTCGTTTAAAACAAAATATTTTTATATGATCAAAATGGGGAGGATTTCTGAGGGGTTTTTTTAGAAACTATTTTTGTGGAGAAGTTTACATTTTACGGATGAAGGCCCCCGAGGGAATGTCCTTTTCATGTGTATTTTTATATAAAATTTTAAATATATATATATATATATATAAATATATATATTAAAATATAATATATATATATTATATATATATATATATAATATTGAGAGAGAGAGAGAGGGGAGAGAGGAGAGAGGAGAGAGAGGAGAAGAGAGAGAGAGAGAGAGAGAGAGGAGAGAGAGAGAGAGAGAAGAGAGAGAGAGAGAGAGAGAGAGAGAGAGAGAGAGAGGGGAGAGAGAGAAGAGAGAGAAGAGAGAGAGGAGAGAGATGGGGGGGGGAGGAGGAGGAAGAGACAAAGAAAAGAAAGAGAGAAAAGAAGCCCCCCTCCCCTGTTGTGCGAAGGAGGGGAAAATAAGCGCCCATCACACATGACGGCACAACTCCCTAGCCCGGGTACCTGCCAGCATTATGATTCCCCCCCTGCTTTCCAGCGATCCCCTCCTATCAGGCCCAACCCCAAAGTAAGCTGCTTTAATCTGGCCACATCACCGTCTTTCTCCTCGAGAGTTGAGGCTTCATGACCCGGGGGGCCGGGGGTGGGCTCGCGGGCCACCGCTTTTTTGGGTCCGGAAAAAAAATAAAAAAGGCGATATGGTAATTATAAGGATAAAATTAACATTATTTTCTTTCATATAAAAAAATTTTTTTTTCAACATACCAGATATTTCTAAAACTAGATTTTCAGTTTTTGGAAACTGTTTTAAAATTTGCTTTGCCAGAAAAAACCCGCCTGGGGGGTAAAAAAGGAGTACTGGCGCAATTCCCCCCTGTTGGGAAAAGGTTTGTGGATTGGGAATCAACAGCCAATCACGGTTATCACCACTGTGACTCACCTAAAGGGGTGGAGCTAAAGTGAACGCCGTGAAGGCGTGAACTTCCCTTACCACCCTTCAATACCCCCCTCTCACCCCCCTTTTAAAATTTCCCCTTCATACCTCCCTTAACCCCCCCGGTATTGGAAAAGAGAGAGAGAGAGGAGAGAAGAGAGAAGAGGAAGGAAAAGGAGAAGAGAGAGAGAGGAGAGAGAGAGAGAGAGAGAGAGAGAGGGGAGAGGAGAGAGAGAGGGGAAAAGAAAAGAGAGAGAGAGAGAGAGAGAGAGAGAGAGAACCCCCTTAAAAAATTAAACTCCCCCCCCCAAACCCCCAATAACCCCCTTTCCCCCCTTAGGTATTGGGGAAGGAGAGGGGGAGAGAGAGAGGGAGAGAAGAGGGGAGGGAAGGGGGAGAGGGAAAAGAGAGAGAGAGAGAGAGAGGGAAGAGAAAGAAGGGTAGGGGAAAGGGGGAGAGATAAAGGAGAGGGGGAGGGGGGGAGAGGGGGAAGAGATGGGAAGGGGGGGGAAAGGGAAGGGGGAGAAGAAAAGGGTGAAAACTTAATTTTTTTCCCCCCCCTCCTTCCCTAACTTTCCCTCCCCCACCCAAAAGTTCTCTGTTAAGGGGGAAGGGGGGGAAAAAGGGAAAAAAGGGGGGGGAAAAAAAAAAAGGGGGCCCCCCCCCAAGAAAACCCCCCCCCCCCTTTTGGGAAAACCCCCCCCCAAAAAGGGGAAAAAAGGGCAAAAAGAATAGAGTTTAAACCCCCCCTTTTTTAAAAAGGACAAAAAAAAAAGGGGGGAGAGAGGGGGAAAAAAAAAAAAAAAAAAGGGGAGGGAGGAGGAGAGAGGGGGGGGGGGGGGGGGGGGGGGGGCAAAATTTTGAAAAAAAAAAAAAAAAAAAAAATTTGGGGGGGGGGGGGGGGGGGGGGGGGGTTTTAAAAGAAAAAGGGGGGGGGGGGGTTTGTCATTTTTTTGAAAAGCCTTCTGGTTTTCCGGGTTTCCCCACACACGTAATCTTTTTGGGGGGAAAAGAAAAAGGGGGGAAGAAAAACTGGGGATTTTTTTTTCCCCCCCTTTCCCTTCCTCTGCATCACATTCAAACGGGGTCCCCCATCACTGAGGGGCCCCCTGCCTCTCATGCTCCTCCTCGTGCTCCCCAAAGGGGGTTCTAAAGAATTCTTTTTACATCCAATCCCCCAAACTGTCACTCCTCCATCAGCCACAACCCCACAGGAAATCCACTCCACTCCCCTTCTCTCATCCTCGCCATTTTTCCCACTCCGACCTCTCCTACCACTACCTCCAACATTTGTTCTAAAAATCAACCGTTCACATTCCAGCATAAAGTGCCCCACGGTTTCATCCACTCCTGTCACACACATCTCAAAAACCCTTGCTGCCACCATTCTTCCATCTGACATACGACATTACCTCCGCGATTTTGTCCTGGCTCTGAAAGTAGGTCCCCCCCATAGCCCCTTTAAGAACCTTTCATCCCCGTGGCTGGCCCCTTTCTCCTTACCACCCAGGGTTGATTTCTCACTAAAAATTCCCTCGCCATTTTCTTTCCCTTTCTCTTCCACTCTCCATTTTATTTCCTTTTTCATACAGCCATACTCCCATGTTACACTCCTGCCCAAAAGCATTCCTTTCCCCTGTCCATCTTTCCATTTTACTGAGTTTTCATCCACTTCCCATAATATTCCGTCCCAAACCTTTGTTTTCCCCATTTGCTGTCATCCATTCGTTGCAGTCTAGTTTCTGTACCTCATCCCCCTTTTGCTATCCTCCTCTAAAGGCTGCTCCATCCCTGTCTCCCAATCGCTCCACTGCCCATACCTTTGGTCCTTGTATTCTCCCTGTTTTTCTGTGTTATTTCCAAATCTGCCCCAACCCCCTTTCCTAGACCACACCTTTGTTTCCGGGCCATATAAATGCTGGGGATGCCACACCCTTCCAAGCCCCTCTCCCCCACTTCATATTTTTTGGCCCGACATTTTTCACACTGCCTAGCCCCCTTTCCACCCCCTGGTTGGCTCTAGCATCCTCTCATGTTTTTTTGTTTTCTCACAGCCTTTACATCCAACCAATTACCCGATACTTGTACTCTTTCGTTTCTTTTTTTCATTCCCCCCCACCAAACCCAAAACCCGTCATATCAAGTCTCCCCCCTTCACCACCAACACTTTACTCTTCCCTTACTGACCTAACGTTGAAAGGGCCCTTCCCTACCAGTCACGCATTCAGCATCTCTTGTAGCTCATTGTGGTTCCATAAAATCCCACTATCTGAACATCAGTACCTCAAAATTTTCTCCAATTTTCACACCCAACCTTTACCTTCACTCTCACTGCCATTTCCCCCAAATTAATCCAAAAAAATAGGGAGAAAGGACACACCCCCGTCTTTTCCTCTCTTACTATTCCCCCTCCAGTCTCGGGTACCCATATGAACTTGGCCTGTGTTTCTCATACTTTCGCTTATTATTTTAACAACCTTCCCCTCATGCCAATCGTCCTCCAATACCTTAATAGCATTCTCCTACCCCTGAAAAACCTTTCCAAAATCTAGAAAGGGTAGATATTTCTTTCCCTTTCCCCCCTTCCTTGTTCTCTCAATCCTTCATTCATTAAAAAAATTGTCCCACCTCTTCTGTCTTTTCTGAACCTTCTGCTCTTCAAACCCCTCACCTTATTTCTTTTTCCCCAAATTCCCCAGTTTTCTTTTATTTACACCCAGAAAATCTTTCATACCGTGTCACACACCGCTATTGGCCTGTAATTTTTAAACCCTTCCACCTTGTGTCCTCCTTAGTATGAGGGGCACTCTTTCTGTCTTTCCCGGCACCGGGCCCCCTTTTCCCCTCTCCATTTGTCCCAAAAACTCCATGCATTCCCTCAATTTTCCCCCCCTCCCCCTCTTTAATTCTTCGGGGGTACCCCCATTCCCGGGGGCCCTTTTCCCTTTTTTTAGTTTTCTTACATACCCTTCAATCTCATCCATTCTAATTTCTTCATCCCTCATTTCCTCTATTTTCCTCCCTAAGGTAAACGTTCCCAAAAGTCCTATCAGGCTCATTCACACCTCCAATATCTTTCCAGAAGTCTTCTGGAGCGAGAGCGAGAGAGAGAGAGAGAAGTATTGCAGGGCGTTAAGGGAAAGAAGTTCACGGCTTCACGCACGGGGGCCTCGCCTTCACGGCAAAATTCACGTTAGCTCCACCCCTTTGTGTGACGTCAACGAGTGGTGAAAAACAGTGATGGCTGTTGATACCCAAGCCCACAAACTCTTCCAAATCACGGGAATATGCGTACCGGCTACCGGTCCGGAGCTGGTAAGGCTGATTGTACACCCAGTTCATAATAACATTTGATATATATATATATATATATATTATAAAAATATTATATATATAATTTATATATACTATATATATATATATATATCTATATATAATATATATAATTATAAAATTTATATATATATATATAAAAATTAAAATTTTAAATATATTATATATATATATATAGATATATTATATATAAAATATATATAATTATATATTATATATATATTATATATATATATATATATATAATATATATATATATATATATATAAAATATATTATATATATAATAATATATAATATATAATATATATATGTATATATTATATATATATATATATATTATAATTATATATTATTATATATAATATATAATATATGTATTCTTGTTACCAATTCTTATTATTTAATCAATTACTGAATTGCAGCAGCAGCTTTGTCTTTATGAGTTGAGTAAAGCTTGTGGGTCTCAGTGATTGTGTTTTACTGAAGTGGCTTCATTTAGAGTCCTCAACTAAATCATCATCAATTAAAATCATCAACGCTACGGAATACCCTGTGTGTGTGTGTGTGTTGTGTGTGTTGGTGTGTGTGTGTACGTATTTGGGTGTTTGCGTGTGTGTGAAAGAGAGAGAATTTTTTTTTTGTAATAAAGATAATAGGCCGTTCCTCAGCGGAACTCTGGCATGGCGAATCCCGCCAACCGGACCGTGATATGAAGTTACCTTGGGAGGCCAGCGAGGTCGGGGAGGGGGGGGAGAGCGGTGTTTAGAAGAGGGGAGCAGGCGAGGCGAGGGGAGATTGGGAGCCATGAGAGGACGGAAGGTGAGGGAGAAGAGGGGATGAGAGGCGTTGGGTATTAAGGGTGAGAGAGAGAGAAGAGAGAGAGAGGGGAGAGACAAAAAAAAAAAAAAGAGAGAGAAGAGAGAGGGGAGAGAGAGAGAGAGAAGGAGAGAGAGAGAGAGAGAGAGGAGGGAAGAGGAGAGAGAGAGAGAAGAGAGAGAGAGAGAAGAGAGAGGAGAGAAGAGGAGGGGAGAGAGAGATTTTTTTTGTATTGTATTCAACAAAGTAACCACACACAGCAGTACACTTACAGTTATCGAATGATCAAAGCAGTGTGTGGTGTGTCTGGCACCAGCCGAGGCCTCGAGTAGTTCTGTCTTCATTTCCAACACGTAAAACGCGCTCAGCTGTTTACAGACGACGTCATTGTTTGAAAAAGGTGTTGTTCCACATTCCAGGGTGTGATGTGTGTCATGCTTTGCTCGGTGATCAATGGGGTTGAGTGGCAATCTCTGCTGGCTGTCTCACAACACAATGTTATCAACTATTGTTTGTGTCTTCCCGTGTTTGCCGCGTTTTATGAAGGCTGACGTAAAAAGAAGAGAGGAAAAAAGGAGATGGATAAAGAATATAGAAAATTGTACAATGTACATGGTACAATCGTTATGGATCTAATATGCGAATGGTGCCAATAAATTTTTTTGTCATTTTCACACGGCTCGTAAAGGACGTACACAATATTACTATCTGAAAACATGACAAGTGTGGGCTGATAAACTTGGTAATTAAATGTAATAGTGATAAGAATTATTTGTAAATGGCAGAACTGATCTACGACTGACAAGTGTACCAAAAACTGATTATACCACACATGAATTAATTAATGAATACAATCATAACAATAATAATATTGATAATATAATAGTAATAATAATAATAATAAAAACATGAGATAAACTTAAATAATAATACAAAGGGATTGTTCTCATCATCACTATCATCATCATCATCATCACTGTCATTTATCATCATCGTCATCAATATCATCACTGTCATCATCACTATTATCATCACTATCATCATCATCATCACTATCATCATCAATCATCATCATATCTCATCCCTCACATCATCATCATCACTATCATCATCATCACTATCATCATCATCTCATCACTATTATCATCATCATTTATCATCATCATCATCACCATCACTATCAGCATCCCTCACCTAACCTTGAAATCTCTTAAAAACTTTCTTGAATTCAACTTTCAAACGAACAACTTTCCTTTTTTTATTTCCTTTTATTTCTGCTTTTAAAATGGCCTAAGAATACTAAAGAGTCGCATATAGTACCTACGTAGTATCCGTATATATACTAACGTTTGACAATGAATACTTCTTAATACACCATAAAGTATGTAAGATTGCTCAGATATTACCCCCTTCACGCCCAGATCTTTCCTTTGCTATATAAAATCGTTCGTCTGGGTTTTTTTTAAGCCTTTAAAAATACGAAAAAGTAACTAAATAAACTAAATTTGCTAATGGACAAGGATACTAAAAAAGGTCATTCTATAAAATATTGCTTATTTCACTAAGAATTGTCTTTTTTTTAAAGGAAAAAGGTGGGTTAATTTTTTTAAATTTGGAA
>JACEEZ010021091.1:0-87500 GCA_016584305.1 Chionoecetes opilio
TTTAGGTAGTAACATGATGATGAATTTGTATTAAATTGACAATACTGAGTTGCCTCAGTCCCGGATGATCAGCTGGCAAGTATATTTACTTCTACCATATTCACCATTCTACAGGGGGCTAGCGGCCTGTAGATCAAATCTATTTGCACATTAGATATGATATTGATCGTGAGTTGAAGGTTATCGTTAGAGGTCCGATTTTCTCATGAACCATCGGTAAATATTCGGTAAACCGCACAGGTATACCGCGCTGACTAGCTACCCCGCCCGGATAGCTACCCTGCCACGACTACGCACGTGCGGCAGATAACGTCACACAAATAAAATTTCAGATAAATTAAAAACACGTCAAAACTATTATGAAAAATTAAGTTTCGTCTTCGAAGACAGTGATGCCAAAAACTAATATTTTGCACTTAATGACTAACCTTTTTAAAGAAACTAACCACTAACCTACGTATTTTTACCAAGGTATTAATGCGTTAATAATGTTTTGGTATATTCAAGGAGAGTAGTTTTGGTTGAAAATTGCACTGAAATAATAATATTGATTTTTATGGTTAATCTGCATCTTCTCCATGACTATTCCAATGCTATGCTTTTGTCGTGTCATTATGCTTAAAACCAATATCATTGCAGACGGCTGCAGTGGGTGCAAAACCTCAACATCGCCTATGTGAAACACACCCAGGTGGTGTGTGAGGATCACTTTGAGTCTCAGCACATAGGCATGAAGGGACACCTACTGAGCAATGCTATTTCAATGCCTTCAGGTATGTAATGCAGTTGTGGTTACTTAGTTTGTTATATGTCTCCTTTATCACCAAGAGGTATTTATGTTTCTTGATTAAAAGTTTTATTCAGTAGTTACCTGAATATTATGATAACATATTATAACATTACGACATCTTGATTTTAATTACATTCCTTATTGATAGAGTAATTTATGAATGCTCATATATGGATAAGATTTCTAGTTTTCCACATCATTATGAAGTAGTACTGTACACATTACAGGCATAAGTTTTTGCAAACTAATAACAAAATCATAATCATTCATGGTATCATATGTTCCTCCAAACATGACATTATTTTCATTTTACTGTAGGCCTAGATGCCGGTGAGGTGCAGACTTCTCCAGGAATTCTAGGTAAGATGTCATGATAGCTTGAAGCTGCTTGATGAGTAGACAAATCACATTAGGTATCACAAATATCTGGGTATACATTAACCGTACCATGATTAGAATGAAGTGTTTTATGTTTATGTATAATACTGGCCACTTAGGTTAACCAATAAAGACAATTTATGTAAAGTGGAAAAAGGAAATACACTTGTTTTTAACACTGTTCGTTAGCATGTTTGGAATGATTTTCTTTACACCTAACTATTTTTTTCCACAGCATCAGAAGAGACCAAGGAAGACACAGCATTCTCAACACCCGGTTTTGGATGTTCAACAAACGGATGATGGTGCAAGCACATCTTATGCAGGACTGCCAAATTATGGTGAGCTAGAAGCCAATAATTCTTTAAGTATATGTTGTGTATTCTTTTTGCATCACATCGCCATAGTAGTAAAATCGAATTAATACAAATAATACGATTATTTAAATTTGTTCAAACCTCTGATTTTATTTATTTAGTTTCAGAATTTGCATGCACACAATTTGGCGGGGCTGAGAGATGCCTCATTAGCTGCTGCCTGCCCTGCCACACACTGTGCTGTTCCCCCACCTTTGCATCCACAATAATCATTAGTACATATCATTTTGTGATGGCAAAAGGTGATTAACTCTATATAATCCAGAGCTGGGATTCGGTAGATTTTTTCTTACCGGCGGGTATCGGTATTCGGTTAGATTGAAAACGGCGGCCATTCGGTTCGGTATTGCGTAGCTTTCCAAAAAATATACCGACTGCTTCGGTATTTTTTTCGGTATTTCGGTTCGGTAGATTTAAAAAAAACAATCCAAGTTGTTTGGCGCCCCCGCTCAAAAAAACAGTATTCATTTTTTCCAATATCAAAATTCCTCCGGCTTTCTTGTAGATACCATACCTCAATAAACATTTATATGCCAAATTTGAAGTGATTTAAACCAATAATTAATAAAAAGAAGCATTTTGTAGCTATGTGTGCAGTCGACGAACAACACTCAGACAAATACTGTCAAACCAAATCCCCACTCCTTTTGGAGTGGGATAAAAACGTGATTTACTATAAATAATATTACAATACATTAAAAAATATTCTAAGAATATATGTCTGCAATTGTAACTGAACGATTGAGACCGAAGGCAGTAACTATTGCAGTGTATATTGAACTTATCACAATATGCTATGACTATTAGTTAATTTTCTAACAAGAGTAGCAAAGCATATCAGTTAGGTAACTAGATTCCGTACAATACATCTACATTGTTCCGAAAAAACTTTCCTTTATAATTTACTATACATTTGGTACATTCATTTGAAAGTATTTTGCGTATTTTGCTTGGTTTACTGTTCACATATATCATCGATATATAATATTATAATATGAGCACAATTTTCAACGTAATTTTTTTTAGCCACACTCCAGTGACACTCGTGTTGTGCATAATATTGCACAGCCAAACTATATCTATTATTTTTCTTACAAAACTGCCATAGACATTCAAAAAGAAGTTATATACCAGTAGCCTAATGTTAGTTTGTACCTGTATAATTTTTACTCACCTCAAAGTTGATAGTAATTCGGAGTAGCGTTCTAATGTGGAGCTCCGCAACAGAACCAAACGCGGTCCCGACTCCATCAGCTGATGACCCCTTAAGTAAACAAATTGTGGTGCCCATCTATTGGCGTATTTTCCAACTTCAATTCAATTCTACCGAAGAAATTCGTTCGGTAAGATCCATTCGTATCGGTATCGGTATCGGTAGGGTTTGGTCATCCGAAGATTCGTAGCGGTAGATAATCTCCGCCGGTAGTACCGGAAATACGATTTCATTCGGTAGTCCCAGCTCTGATATATCTATATATATACTCCCCTTTTGCATGATATATATATCTATGATAATGATAATATATAATATATATATTATATATATATATATATATATATACATATATATAATAAGTATATATAATATATATATATAATATATTTCCTAGGTAAGAAGGGAGATGATTATAATATAATTTCTTTAAGTGTTGACTTCCTTACAATGATAAAACTAAGGAAGGGATACCATGGTTTTTCATATCAGTCATCATCCATATCACCAACGTAAATTTGTTCATAAAAGGATAAAGCATTTTCAATCCATTAGCATGAGTTTATGAAAAAATTCCCAGAGCCACAAACTAAATTAATGTCACAAAAAGTTCTTCAGTTTTGTTCAGAGAGCAGCATGATGCCACTTTACCTTATGGCCTATTGACGTAATTCCTTCCCCATAAGGTTCTTCTCAACCATAGAGTATGTAAATTACTCACATGGCTATGTCATTACCTTTGCCCATTATTCCTATTTTTTCTTACTTCATTTTACTATAATAATGTACCTTTTGCAGGTTGTGGCTACTCAACATGGGACAGGACACCACGGATTCATGATGCTGATGGAAAAGTCATCCCACTGGCGCCTCCCCGAACACACCAAACATGTAAGTCTATCACATTTGGAATTGTCAGCGAATAACAAAGATACCTTTATGTCAGGTGCGACAGAAGTTGTGGTGCATAATTCCTTTTATTTTGCCAGTCAGACTTTTATGTGTTTGTGTCATTTTGTATATAATATCGTTTTTGTTTTCATAATATATTCCCAAATTAAAATAAGTGAATTTTAATGACTTTTCAGGTGTGAATGAAAAAGGGTCGGCAATCTTCAATCTGGTGTCATAACCAACCATATATTTGCTAATACTATGAAATACATTCTGCCTTTCAGTCCCTCATAAAAGACTTCATATCAAGGAAAACGGACAGGCCCTGGTATATATATATATATATATATATATATATATATAATATATTATATATATATATATATATATATATATATAGATATATATTAAAGTTTATATTATATATATATTTTCGTGTATTTGTGTGTGTATGAAGCATATTATACACACCAGCACATTATGCTATTATTTGATATGTTAATGGGTGTGACATTGCCTGTATTTTATTTTACAGGGGTCAGAAAATTTTTATTGGCTGCAATCAACAACACGCAGACTGCGGATCGTCTGCATGCAGCCCAGAGAGCTGTCTGCCAGATGCCCCCCAACTATAAGGGCTGCAAAAAAAGCCAAATTCTTCGACCCAAAACAGTGGTGTAAATTTTTTCCAGGAACACAGCTGTTGGCACAGCTTAACAAAAAGAAAGGGATTCCGATATGGGGTGTATGAGAGAAATTTGCTTTAACTGTTCATTGCAAGTGACATAATGCCTGAATTCTGCTTTTATGGTTTATTGCAGTTCTTTATTGGCCTACAATCTTGTTTTATAATGGTTTTATTGCAAGTGTCCATTAATCCTTAAATCTTGTTTTATGTTTTCTGGCAAGTGTCATTAAGCCTGAAATCTGTTTTTGTTTTATTTGCAAGTGTCATTTATGCCTGAACTCTTGTTGTATTTTATTGCAAGTGTCATTAATGGCTGAAATCTTGTTTTATGTTTTATTGCAAGTTGTCATTAATGCCTGAAATCTTTGTTTTATGTTTATTGCAAGTGTCATAATACTGCCTGAAATCTTTTTTATGTTTATTGCAAGTGTCATTAATATGCCTAAAATCTTGTTTTATGCTTATTGCAAGTGTCATTAATGCTGAAATCTTGTTTTATATGCTTTTTGCAAGAGTGTCATTAATGGCCCTGAATCTTGTTTTATGTTTATTGCACGTGTCATTAATGCCTGAAATCTGCTTTGTTGTTAATTACAAGTGTCATATAATTGCCTGAATCTGCTTTGTGTTGTTCATGACAGTGCCTTTAATGCCTGAAATCTGCTTTGTTGTTTCATGGCAGTGTCATTATAATGCCTGAAATCTGCTTTGGTTGGTCATGGCAATGTCAATTAGTGCCTGAAATCTGCTTTGTGTTCCATGACAGTGTCTATATTGCCTTACATTGCCTTTGCTGTAACATAGACAAGTGTCTATATTGCCTGAAATCTGCTGTATCCTACTGGTCTGTGCTAGTGCATTTATAACTTGACATTTGCGTGATGATGTTTTCTTTGTAAATGATGCCAAATCCTGGCTGGGCAAGTGAATTTGCATAGCCTTACACCGTAAATTCATTAGTTTATTTATCTACATTTCTGACGCCTGTTACCAAGACTCCCCCTAGGGGTGGCCGCAACAATCTCCTTTTATTCCTTCCCTTTACATTCCCTCCTTATCTGCTCTAACCCTCTCATTTCTTCTTCTCTCACCCATTTCTTCCAATTTCATTTAGTACAATGTTACTTTTCACCAGTCTTTTTCCTGTTTTAAAAAGAATGCAGTTTATAAAATAAAAATATAAATGGAAGGCACACTTTTCATTAACCTGAAAGAGTAATGTTCATAATGTTTTTTAAATGTGTGAAAACATAAATACAAAAAGGGGTGTATCTGTAGTCAAAGAAAAATAACTATAGTTCCCGCTTAAATTCTCTACGTTCTCTTTATCATATTCTTGCGTTCGGACATAGATGGAGACGTAGGGTTTTAAAACTTTACTGGGGAGTCAGTTTTTCCTTGTTCTTTAGCTTCCCGACCCTAAGGCAATTTTTGGTGAAGAAGCCGTAAGAAGCCGGCTTCTTCAGCTTGCGTTTTTGTTATGGCGGGGCATTTTTTAAGAAGCCGGCTTTTTAGGTTTGGGCCCCGCGGGAAAAGCCGGAAAAAATGGAAGAACGAGACCCGGGCTCGCTTCCCCAGGGCTTCTTCCCGTTTGGTGCCTGACGTCAAGATAAAAAAAAATATGGCGGGGGGCAGAGATTCAGACAGGGGAGACGTCGTAAAATACTGTAATTACAGAAACAAAAAAAAGTAAACACAAGAGTACTTTCAAAGCGGACATACCTTAAGCCCACGAAAAGAAATACAAGGTTAATGACACACAGGACAACTTAAAAGGTGAAAATGATCAGTCTTATCAGGCTGCGTAGTCCCTTGCGGACTTTGTATTTTGTGAATTTCGCTGAAATAGGGGCACAAATTAGCCCATTTGTACATTGTAGACGGGCAAAATATCGGACCACCAAATAGAGCTAAAATGGAATGACAGGGATAGGGAACTTTCGTCTGGTGAAAAACTTTCTCGAGTCTTTTAACATTAACACAAGAGTTTTTTTCTAATTTTACAAATTTATGCAATCAAAAGCGCCCGGGAAACGTTTTTCGCTGATTCTTAGTCCTTTTTTGGTTCTTAGATTCTCTCACACTTTTTTGAGAACGTGAAAATGTGGAAAACTCTGCCGACGGGGGAGAGTCCAAAAAACCCTTCACCACATCCCGAATTCCCCCAAAACATTGAAGATATTAAGTAGATTATTTTGTTGACGGACAGAAAAAATTTTAATGTTAGGTAGAGGTGCGATAGGATTGTGGAAATGACTAGCTTTGCGTTGAGGAAAATTTTAAAGAACAAGGGTTCCAGGGTTTAAGCTGGCCCCAAATGTTGGCCTCTATGTGTTTACTTCCTGTCCTTAACACATCTTTTTAATTTTAATGAGTGCCGATCCTTACTTGCCTCATGGCCGAATTAATTTCAGGTTTTTGAGAAAAACAAGTCCAGTGGGGTTAGGTTAGGTCGGGTTGGGGATTTAGGTTAGGTTTGGTTATCCCAAAACCCCGATGGGCTGAGGGGGGGTGCTAGGTTAGGTCTGTGGTTTTGTCATCTTTAGAATAAAGGTCAACCTCCTATCTTCTTTTTCTTAAGCAACAAGCTTGGGGACAGGGGGAAAAACCGGAGTTTTTTGGGTGGGGGAGCCAATAAAAGGGGAAATATGGCCCCGAAAAAAGTTAGAACTGGGAAAATTTCCCTTTTTAGGGGATTTTTTTGTAGGGCCTTTTTTCCCCCTTATTGTGTGCTCCCCCCCCCAAAAACCCCCGATACCCCCCATGTCCCCAAGCTTTTTTGGCTTAAAAAAAGAAGAAGATAGGGGGGTGACCCCTTTGTTCTTTTTAAATTTTTAAAATTTTAGTATATATATATTTTTAATTTTATATGTTTTTGTATTTTTTGGTTAAATTATTTTTTTTGGTTAATTTTTTAGTTAATTTTTAAGGGGAAAAAAAGATTTTAATTTGGGTATTTTTTTTTGGGGGAACGGGGAAAAAATTCCCCTTTTATGTTGAAATTACCCAAAAAAATAATTTTTTTTTAAAATTTTGTGTAAAAAATTTTTGGGAAAGGGTTTAAAAAGGGGGGGGGGGTATTCGCTTTGAAAATTTTTGGGAGGTACGGGAAAAATTTCTGATGTTTGCCCCAAACAAATTTTGGGCGTTATATGAGGTGAAAGTTCCCATTTCGACTAAAACCGTTTATCGTGAACTTTGTCCGTTAATCGACGAAAATTTTGTATCTTTTTATTTAAAGCAGCCACACAAATACTACACGAATACAGGGCAATTAAAAAAAATCAGACGACAACGCATATAGAATTATTCGGTAAAACCACGCAAAACCGGGTGGAGAAAAAGTTTGAAGCCCCTATTGTTATCTAAATTAAGGTCCTTAAAGGGGGGTTTTCCCTGTATAACAAACTTTTGGGAAAATATCGGAGCATCGGTATATACCCAATACGTTTTGGGGTTTTTTGACTTTTTGAAGATTGGTTATGGGTCAAGGGTTTCTGCATATAGGAAATACAAAATTATGAAAATTTTGAGAAAAGTATTTGTTTAATTGAAGTTAAAACATTTACTGGTACTTTGGTTGCAATTTCTGAAATAGTATTACACGGCCCTTTTGGCATTTAAATCGAGGTTTAAATACATTTTTTATTTTGGGTTTTTAGTTTGGGTTATTTTTTCGTATTAATTTTTATTGTCCTTATAAAATTCATAAAGGCACCCCTCAAAACATATTTTTTATTTGCATTTCTTGTATATTACCTTTAAATTTTAAAGGTGGCAAAATCGGTAAAAAGGGTGAAACTATGAACATGACTATTGTCTGTATGAACAAACATCATAATGCTGTCTGTCCTATTTCCCTTTTAGGCAAGGGGTTTTAATCTGCAATAGTAACAGTCTAGTTTCAGGTATGTATTTCCCCGGTTGCATGAAGGGGTTATCCGACCCAAGATGAAAAAAAGAAACTCTGAGAGAAGGAGGAGAGGGGATAAAAAATAAATAAATTCTTATTTTTCCTGAAACATGGTTTTACTATCCCAAAAAAAAATTAATCAAGTGTTTATGCAATATATACAAAAAAAGAAAACCTTTGAAAGTCACGCAAAAAAAAAAAAAAATACATAAAAAAAAAGTCAAACGAAAATTTTAAAAAGGAAATTAAATTTTTAACATTTAAAAATAAAACAAAAATCACTTCAAATATCTTTTTAAAAAACTCTAACATATCAAATGCTTTTAATGGGGGAAAAAAAATAAGTTCACTTGGGCAATTAAAGTAAATTTATAAATCAAAACTTAAAAGTTAGACCTCCATAATAAGTGCATAAGGGAAATTTTTCCATAGTTAAGGCCTTGTACATGATGGTCGGCCCCAGTCTGTTCTGGGTCTTGGCACATAAAGGTTTTTTTAGCTGCCCCTTTTTGTAATGGCGTATTTTCCCCCGACAAGGAAAATAGATACCCCTCCGGATCAACCCATTTACAGCCTTTTAAACGCGAAAAATTTTTCATAAATATATCTGTCTTTTAAATTTTAACCCTTTAAAAACCTTTTTTGATAGGAGTAACGTGATCCTTCTTTTATCCTCCAATAGCTAGTTTAGTGCAATATTTTGCTTTTAAAACCTAAAAAAAAAATTTAGAAAAATATTTTTTGAGTCCCCATATACCCATACAGTAAATTTATTAACCGGGGGAAGAGAGAAGATTATTTAATGCCAAAAATTTGCCAAGAATGAAAAACAGCCCCTATCTTCCCCCCCCCAATATAAACAGCCAACCCCCCAAAACGGAAAATCCCCCGGGACTGGCGGCCCGATGATGGCCAGTTAAGAAATCCCTCATTTAACCCCCCTTGCCCCAGGTGCGCAGTTAATAAAAAAAAAAACATAATGTGGAACTCGACCCCCGCCACCCATTATGTCCGTAGGTGCCCGCCTCTTTTACCTTTCCCTATTTAAAAGTCCCTTTGGGTTTTTGGGAGCAAAAAAACATTAAGTGAAGATAGGTTTTGATTCCCTTCACAATATCGTCAGCCGTTATCGAACTTATTTAAGGCTTTCATTTGACGGACACTTTCGTCAGTTGGTTTTTTGTTACAATTTTCACTGTGAGCGCCGAGCGGGCGAGCCTCGAACCCCTGTCACCGTTTTGGGGGGGCACGAAAACGAGGAGAACCGCAAGAAGCCGTAAAAGCGGTTTTACGGCTTCTCCACCAAAAATTCCCCTAGGGATTCCCTACACCAGGTCAGTTTAACCCCTCTGTGTGTGGTGAAGACGGAGTCCCCCTATTTCCCCTACTTCCCACTTCTCCTAAGTCTGTCATAAGGTAAGAATGTGCCAGGAACTATTAAAAGAGTCACATAACGTGGTGGTGAGGTGGAGTGTGATTTAAAGGTTTTTTTACACGAGGTTAAGCGGGTTAATACGTGGTTGGGGGCCCCGTGGCGGTGCTATTTATCTGTTTTTATTAGTCTGTATTGGTCTGTAGTGTCGGTTTAGGAGCCTCGGGTTGTTTAGTGGGACAAAAAACCAAAAAATTTTTGGGGTTAAAAAAGGTTGGTTTTTTTGGGAAGTTTTGAAAAAAAACCCCTTTTTAAATTTTGCTGTATATTGTTTTGTTTGGTTGTTATATAGGGCAAAAACCCCACATTTTTATTATAGTTGTATTACGGGAACCCGTAAAATTGGGTTATCCTTTGTTGGGGATTGAAACAGCCCCATTACTGATACCCGAACACGGGGCCCCCCGGTAATGGTTTGTATCTTTTGGTTAAGGTTAGGTTGGGGATACGGGAAGGTTAGGGGGGTTGGGTTAGGTATACTTGTGGTTAGGTTAGGTTGGGTTCGGGTTTTGGGTTTATAACTTTTGTGGTTAAGGTTATTAGGTATATTTTGGGTTTTAAGGGGTTAGGTTAGGTATACTTTGTGGTTTAAGGTTAGGTTAGGTATATTTTTGGGGTTTTTAGGTTAGGTTTAGGTATATTTTGGGGTTTGGGTTATTTTGGTATACTTTGGGTTAGGTTAGGAGGTATATTTTGTGGTTTGGGTTTAGTTAGGTAACTTTGTGGTTAAGGTTAGGTTAGGTATACTTTGGTTAAGGGTTAGGTTAGTAACTTTGGGGTTTAAGGTGGGTTGGGTTTATAACTTGGGGTTTAAAGGGTTAGGTTAGGTTAGGTTGGTATACTTTGGGGTTGGGTTAGGTTAGGTATACTTTGGGGTTAAATTAGGTTAGGTTGGGTATACTTTGGGGTTTTAAGTTAGGTTTTAGGTTAGGTATATTTTGTGGTTAAAGGGGTTAAGGCTCTATCCTACAAACCCCCTATTCCCGCCCAAAAAACACACCCCGTAAAGTTTATTGTTCTAGTTTTTTTTTTTATGTTTTGTCAGTTTTTTTCCTCTTTTCCAACAGTCAAAAGTCAGTTTTTCCGACGCCCCCTTTTACCCTTTTCCCCCCAAGCCATTATTCATTAATTAAACTTATTGTTTATTTTTTGGGTTTTTGGGGATTATACGGATTTGTTTTACTTTTTTATTCTGCAATAAAGGCCCTACTAGGGAACCCAAAACCCAATTCCCCAAAATAGATTCAAAAAGCGTAAATTTAAAGGAAATTGGAGAAAAGGTTTAAAAAGGGGGGGAATGATTGGGAAAGGATAAGTCGTCAGGTGGGCAAGGGAGTCTATTGGGTCTTTAAAAGGAGTTTGGGTAAAAACTGGATGGGGGGGGGGTGGGTATAGGTAGAGTTAGGTAAAGGGAAATACCTCATGTAGGTCTCAGGGCCTCGGGAGCTCCTTATTTCTTATTTCTTATGTTTTTTAAACAAAGAATTACCTCCGGGTAGGAAAATGTCGTGTCTGTCTCTTTTTCCCTTACCCTTTCTTTCCTCCTCCTCTCCTCCCCGAATTGTTTTTGGGGGAGTATGGGTATTCGGGATTTAAAGGGTTGGGGCTTTCAGAGTCTTCCACCCCCTTCCTCTTCAAAATACAGACGCACGCCTTTAATAGAATCGAATTCGGAGTATAAAAAGACGAAAGGATTTTCTTCTTTTTAGTTCTCCCTGCAATTACTTTTTTGTAACTGATTTTTTCCCGAGGAGTTATTTTAATTATCCATCCTTTTTTCTCCCCCACCCACCCCCCACACATACCACCCCCTCCAACACACAACCCTACAGTACTACCACCAACACCCAATCCCCACAAACCCCACAACCCCCACCAACACACACCCCAAACCACACACCAAAACCTCACATCCCTACCACCACCGCACACCCCCACCACCCCACCCCCCCTACGATCACAACACTGCACCACCATACCAAACACACCACACACCAACACCCCAATCAACCCCCCACAAACACACAATTAAAACCCCAAACCCCTAACACCACCCACCCCCAACCACTACCCATACCACCACAACCCCCATCACAAGAACAACCATTGGGGAAGTAATTAACCTGTCTACGCACGTGAAGACTCAACGGTTGGGCTCTTTAATCAGGTTGTCTCAGTTTTTTCATTCATAGTCAAAGCAGACAATCAAGTCGAGTAACATCTGGTTTGTAATTACTTTAGTCCCGCTGGCAAGGTTACCCGCGCGTCGCATGATACACACATATTTATTTGTATATTAAGTTATCACCAGTAGGAGAAAGGGCGATATAGTTTTACAGGAAATTAAATGATGAATGGTTAAAATATATATTTGGTGATAAAACGGAATTTGTTATAGATATTGGTATTGTTATTATTCTTGTTATTATTACCATCATTTTGATCATCCAATAGGAGCAGTCAACAACTCAAATGATAATCTCAGAATCTGTATAGTCGTCCGGCCATTACCAAGTACCAGGCGGAAATATAGTTACTGTATTAAGTGAAACATAATTGCTTACACAAATAAAGATGTATTTTAGGTAGTGTTTTTCCATGTGCCATTTATTATTGAAAGAAAGATGAAGAAAATAAAACATATCAATATAAGTACGACAACTTCCACGTAAAGGTGACCTACGTAAACAGCCACCAATGGACAATGCACAAGTTCTCCTATACCTGTTGAACAAGAGAGGGTGGACAGTGCTAAGAATAAGTGCCTTCGAATGTGAGAGAGGCTGTCAGCTTCATAAGGAGGTAACCGGAGGTAATTTTATCGGGTATGCACGATAATTATCGTATGTGTGCGGCAGGGCCACACAGTGGTGCGGGTCGGATGGGTTTCAATTGCATGATTTCAGTACAATTTTAATACGATAACAAGATATTGTCATTTATTCTGCTTGGTTTCACTTTGCTGTAGATATATTTACAATTTTTCTATATACATCTTATTTTGACCAGTCCATCGGTTGAACCAGTCAACGTCAGTAGATTGTTTTTTTTTTTGTTTTTTTTCCCAACGAGAATTCTGTTATATTGTGTCTATTAATGGAGAAAAAAAAATGTACATATTGTGTAAACCTAAATACATATAAAATAGAGTACTTGACAGTAACCGTTGGATGCTTGGTTTTTCGTAACTAAATATAAGAATAATGTAGAAAAGGCAACTTGTACAGAACTACTTCCGCCCCGGGTGACACAAATTTGGTCCCGCGTACGAATTTGTACCAGAATGACGGAGTTGTTGACTGCTCCTATTGCTTCCTTCCTTTTCTACTTTTCCCCTTCTTTCTCCTCCTCCTCATCATTTCTATCCTCCAATTTCTTCCTTCCTTTTCTATTTTCCCCTTTTTCCTCCTCCTCCTCCTCCTCATCATCTTCATCTTCATCATAATTTCTATCCTCCAATTTCTTCCTTCCTCCTCTCTTCCCCCTTCCTCTTCCGCGTTTGCATCCTCGTCACCGTCTTCTGTAACAGTATGACGTCAATCCTCCGTATAGCGTCTGCTGTCCTTAACTCTGTCCTCCTCTTCCTCTTATGCAAGCCCTGGGAGGAGGAGGAGGAAGAGAAGGAAGAGGCCAGTCTCTAGAGGAGGATGTATTGACTAAAAGCCCCAGTGGAGAAAGGGAGGTAGGGGGAAGTTAGGGTGGAGTGTTGGGGAGGAGAAAGAGGGGGGGAGGGGGGAACACTACGCCTTGCAACAGATTCATGTGTATGCTTCCTTTTAGTACCACCTCCTCCCCCCCCCCTCACCTGTCTCCTCTAATAATATGCTTTCCCCTCCTCCTCCCTTCCCCCCTTCCTCTTCCTCTCCCCTCGCTCTTGTTCTTGATCTTGTTCTTGATCTTGTTCCTTTGACTATTAATTGGAAAAAAGTAAAACTAAATTATTATATAAATATGTTTTGACTACTTCATCAAATTAGTAAAGAAGAAAGATTTAAGATTGGTGCCGTTGTAGCCTATAGCACCTGTAAGCATATGGAGAGTCTTGATGTTGGTCGATCTCGCCCGTTGGTGGCGCATGCTGGATTTTGTATAGTGACACCTGTGGTCTCAGGTGAAGATCCCATTTTCTGTGATGTTCGGTTCATAAATTTTTTAATTATGGGTTGGTTGTTTGGTTGTTTAGTTATTCCTTATTTATATTCATACACTTTTCTCTCTTATTTCTGCATCCGCTTCTATATTCAGTTATTCATTTTTATTTGTTTTTCCTTAAATGGTTTGTTTATTTCAATAGTCTATTAGCGTATTTTTTGCAGAGTTGTTTGTTATCTCTCTCGCTCTCGCTCTCGCTCTCGCTCTCGCTCTCGCTCTCTCTCTCTCTCTCTCTCTCTCTCTCTCTCTCTCTCTCTCTCTCTCTCTCTCTCTCTCTCTCTCTCTCTCTCTCTCTCTCTCTCTCTTCTCTCTCTCTCTCTCTCTCTCGTTCTGTTCAATTAAGTCTTACATAATATTCATGATTTACGTACCTACCTGTTCACCTGGCATTTAACCTTTAAGATAAAGCAATCATCCTCGAACTGGATTCAGGATAAAGGTTCTTAAAAAACTTGTTCCGATCAGATACAATTATGTAAGGGTAACTTTCTTATCATGTTTTAAATTTATATATTTGTATCAAGAAGCCTTGTTATCAGTTCAGTCCAATACTAACCCGTGTGTCGAACAAGAGTGTAAATTGATAATACACACACACCACACACACACACACACACACACACACACACACACACACACACACACACACACACACACACATACACATACACACACAGTTAGTAAATAGGCAATAAAGAAGATAAAGAAAAGAGTAAATAGACAAATGAATAATTATGTAATCAAATTCTGCATTCAAAGCTATATTTTGGTAATTAATTTGATTTGGCGAGGAAGATTTGGCGCCCCCCTTGAGTGGCGCCCAGGGCACGTGCCATGCCTGCCACGCCCCTGTCTGTCTTATAATTTATGAGTCATAGATAACTAACTGGACCTGTTGGGTTTCTGTGATTATCTGAATTTATCAATTTTTCCTTCTTTTATTTTCCTCATTTCTCTTCTCTTGATTTTCTTTGTTTCTTTCTCGTTCCAATGTCGCGTATGGTTACCACAATACGACACACGTAGATAACAAAAGGTCTGGAAATTTATGTAGAGTAGACAAAAGGGAAATATTCATTGGTGCTCTGCGTTATTGTACTCATTAACAGATATGTAGATATCAATACAAGAATCAACCAGTGAACAAGACTATATTACAAATCAAATGAAAACAAATAAATCAATACGTACGTCGACCGCGCTAAGTAATGTCGCACCGTACGGAGAGTTTCGTTCAGGAATCACATACTGGCAACCCTTCCACCGGGATTTGAAAGCTTTAAAATTATATCTTAATAGGACTAATGTTGTAACTATCACTACAGATGCACTCTTTGTAATTTATAGGATGAAAATTGAACAGTTTTGCATGTCAATAATGCTTAGAATATATTATCTCTATTCCTTGCCGAAACTTTTTGACATAAAATATTTCGTTCACGGAAAATTTAGTCAAGTAAAGTTCCATGCTCCTCGCAACTCAATTACATATTTACAAATAAAATTAAATACCTTCAGCAAATCTATGTGTTTATTAGTGATTAAAAAACAAACAATAAATGCATAACTCTCAGATTTTTTTTTTCTCGTAAAAAAAACTATGATATAAACCCTTGCTTGACAATGACATCACCGAGCGGGGTGGGGTGTTCAAGCGTGGCCACCAAGAGAGAAGGCCTAAAGCATTGCCCGTAACGTCAACGTCACACCATCTAGTGCTCACCGCTCCGCTCCCCGTACAAGTTTACCTACCTTATATAATGTGTATCAGTATAAAAAATATACTGTTATCTTCGGAAATGTTTTTTCTATAATATTATAATAAAAAACCTTAAAACACACTAAAGAAATGCCATTATGAGACTTTCAAGAAATATGCATTAACTTAAACTCTTCGCCATTTAATATTTTGCTCGCAAACATTTTACATGGAGAATATCAATAGAAGCGGAATTTTATTATCTTTCCATTGATATATTTCGTTTAGTGATAAATTAATTAGCAGCATGCATAAATTGGCGTTAGCTAAATATAAAAAATCATGAAATCGGGTAATTTTCTACCTAATATATGTTTATCAGTATAAAAGATATACTGTTATTTTTCGAAATGTTTGTTCTATATTATTATTAAATAAAAAACCGTAAAACACACTAAAGAAATGCCATTATGAGACTTGCAAGAAATATGCATGAACTTAAACTCTTCGCCATTTAATATTTTGCGAGCAAACGTTTTACATGGAGAATATCAATAGAAGCGGAATTTAATTAGCTTTCCATTGATATATTTCCTTTTCTGATAAATTCATTAGAACCATGCATAAATTAGCGTTAACTAAATACATAACTTCACCAATCGGGAAAACTACCCGATTTCATGATGTTATTTATTTAGTTAACGCTAATTTATGCATGGTTCTTATTTATTTATCAGAAAAATAAATATATCAATGGAAAGCTAATTAAATTTCACTTCTATTGATATTCTCCATGTAAAAAGTTTTTGCGTAAATTATTAAATGGCGAAGAGTTCATGCATATTTCTTGAAAGTCTCATAATGGCATTTCTTTAGTGTGTTTTACGGTTTTTTATTTGATAATATTATAGAACAAACATTTCGGAAGATAACAGTACATATTTTATACTGATAAACATATATTAGGTAGGAAATTACCCGATTTCATGATTTTTTATATTTAGTTAACGCTAATTTATGCATGCTGCTAATTGATTTATCACTAAACTAAATATATCAATGGAAAGCTAATTAAATTCCGCTTCTATTGATATTCGCCATGTAAAATGTTTGCGAGCAAAATATTAAATGGCGAAGAGTTTAAGTTAATGCATATTTCTTGAAATTCTCATAATGGCATTTCTTTTGTGTGTTTTACGGTTTTTTATTTGATAATATTATAGAACAAACATTTCTGAAGATAACTATATATCTTTTATACTGATACACATTATATTAGGTAGGTAAACTTGTACGGGGAGCGGAGCGGTGAGCACTAGATGGTGTGACGGCACGGGCGATGCATCAGGCCTTCTCTCTCGGTGGCCACGGTTCAAGACGGCACCATGGAGCCCAAGAAATATAGAGGAGACAAGGAAGGTGGAGTCCTACGTAGGCAGAAAATCCCTGCCCTATGCACTTGCTGGCGCTTAGATGGCGCCACCGTCGCCTCTTCAGGGAATGTAAACAAACAGGCCCACAAGGGCCCATATGGCTACTGACACCCCAGACGCAAGAATGCTGCCCGTCGCCTCTCGCTATTGCTACTGTGTGTGTGACAAGAAGAGACGTAAACACCCTGGAGTGAGGCTGCAGTTGTTCCCCAAAGATGCTAGAAGGTATGTAAGTGTCGTTTTAAAGGATATTTGAGTCAATAAGAGAAAATCCAGAGTGACTAAATATCCTTAAAAAAGAGCTACCCTTTATGAGCGCTCCCTCCCTTGCCTCTTAAGCTATCACTGGGCATGTCTCTAACTCTAAAGGGCTCAAGGTAGTCAAGCCAGCCACCGTGCTGGCGAAAATAAAAGAAACTAGATAAGCCCGTTACCGTGCACGCGTGTTACCCCTTTATCCACACTTGTTTGTAATGGACGAGAATACACAGATGACAATTGTGTCGGGTAAATATTCGATATTATTCTAGTTACCCCATACTTCCCCACCTCCCCCAAAACAAGCTTGGGGGGAATGGGCCCCCCGACAAGAGAGTGTCTAGCTACCCAGCTAAGGCTAAGGTAAAATATTGTTATGTTACCGGGGGGTCGATGGGGACGGAGCTCCCCCTCTTAGGAAGTTAGGTTAGATTATCGGGGGTCAAGGGGAGCGGAGCCCCCCAGCTAGGTGGTGTGGTTACATTTGGTTAGGAGGTTAGGTTAGATTGTCGAGTAGGGTCAGTTGTGCAGTCAGTTCGTATAAAAGTTGTTTCGTACTCCAAAAAGCTTTTCCTATACGAAACCATAGTCGTTTCGTACACTCAGCTCAGTTGAAAGTTGGTTTCGTACATGACAAACCTTCTTTGGTGTTGTGATTAAATATATATATATATATATATATTATATTTTTTATTGTAAGCACGTAGTTACCTTCTCAAACATATATGTTGATCAACTCTTTCTGTAGCGCCATTAGCATCAGCTGAGATTGGGCTAGATGTGGCAGCAGGGGAGAGCAGCTCTACCATTACTACCGGAAATATGGCACACAGTGGTTTGTACAGACTATGCATTATTGTTATCATCAACCATCTAAATTAAGGGTGTATTTATTTTATTAATGGCTTCCAGCCCTTATCAGGTATTGGACAAAGTTTTTATTTTCTCTCTCTTAATTATATGGCTTTAGCATTGGCAGGTACAGTATCAATGTTCTAATTATGTACAGGATTATTACTGATATTTTCTTTTGACAGATTGTTTTGACAACTGATGTTGGAGTGCTGCCAAAACCCCCAGTACCAGCCACAGCCTCCACCACATAAGCCACAGCCCCCCCAGCACACCCACCCACATCAGTCACAGCCACAGCAAATGGATGGTATTGATAGTTATAATGTTAACATTTTGCATGATGTTAGTCTCACTTATGAATTATAGTCTGAGATGTAATTATACCTTGTATCGACAAATTTCCGTATACAGTCTCAGAAAGATATCAACAATTAGTGGTTTTCAGGTGTGTGCCAGGAGCCTCTGCTGCCCTCCTCCATGGTGCCTCCTCCAGCAGCACCAGTGACCTCACCTCACATACAAGCTGTAGAGGGTAAAAACTCACGAGTATTTCGAGCATAATACCAGTTTCTAGTGTTTTTTTGTTATTGATACTGTCATTTTCTTTTCTTATCCCTAAAACTGTCAAAAAACCTTTCTCCTCACTATACATATCTCACATGTCCTCCTCATCTTCTTTACCCACTTCCTATTCACCATCCTACATTTCCTTCCATACTGCTAATTCACCTCATTTCTATGCAGAACATAATGAAAATATTTTTGCAATTATTGCTTTTTAACTAACAACAACCTTTTTTCAACAGATGGTGGAACAACAAACATGACTGAGGGTCACCAGGATGTCCAAGCCTCAAAATGCCCCAAAAGTCGTAATATTTCAGGAATATTAATTTGCTGTTCCTCTACAATGCATGCTTTTAGATTTTAAGTGACTATAAAATCATACGCATATTTTTTGCACATTATTTTTGTAAAAATATTTAATTTCATATATTTACCAGTCGTCTCACTCTTGCATCTTTTCTCTTTCTCACATTATCTACTCCAACACTATATCCTCTCATTTATCAGGGGGTCATCCTCTTACACTCCCAGCATATATTCTACAGATATATATCCTTCTTGTCATCTCACTCTCACCCATTTTTTCAAGGTGTCCCATCAGTTACCATCTCAGTGTTCACCACCATCACCACTCCACAGCTCATTCCTTCTCAATTACTAGACATATCAGCAAATCATCCATATACATTTATAGTACGTACATAATTATGTTAGTAAGTTATGCTTATGTAAACAATGTGTAACACTTTCCATATTCTCAGGGACACCAATAAGAAGGCTCCTACGAAACACCATCTACAGGCTGCGTATGCGAATACAGCAAATGGGGCGGGAGGCTGTGAGAACACCACCCTAACTGATAGCGATGGCTGCACATTTTCTGGCCCCGGAGGGGCTTGATTTTTTTAAAGGACTCATCATTCTTCTTCTTCTTGTGACCTTTGTCGCTTCATAGGTCTTCTTCCACTTCGTCTCTTTCGTTAACAAAACTTGTTAACACCCTTGTTTATTTCACCTGGGAAAGACATTTTCATCAGTTTTCGATCCTTTGATTATCATCCTAATTCATTGTCTCTTGTGTGTTCTTATCTCCCAGCACTGCGTTAGGAACACTTTGGTGAGGTTTACAATACTTTCTGTTTCCTTTCTGTCCCCATACAGCCCTAACACCGTACACAGGGCCCCGTCTTGCTGCTCTAGTCTCCTGTCCCACTCCTCTCTGTCTAGGACTGTTACTATTGACGCTATAAGCCTTTCCCTCTGACTCCTATACTTGTTGCATTCCACAATGACATGTTCTACAGTTCTCTTCTCTCCTACCCTGTAGCTACAATTCTGATTCTCCAGTTCCCTGTTCCTTCCGTTACTTCCAAGGTGCCTTTTCTTGTTTTATATAGAAATTTCCCTCCCCAGTCCCTACATGCCAAGTCCCCCCCTTTTTGGTTTCTGTTTCCTCCTTACTACGGGAAACCCGTTGTTTTCCGGGGCCTTTTCCCTCCCCTTTAACTAGCCCATTCTTCTCTTTTTTCCCTTTTTGATATTTTTTCCCGCCTCTTGCTCCATTTTTCTTCCTTTTCCATCTTTTCAGTTCCTTTTCCAGGTGGAACTTGATTTATTTTCCTGGGAAAATTTTCTTTCCCCATCTATTTCATTTTAATTTCCTTTCAATTTTTTTTTGGAACCCCATTTTTCCCTTTTAAATTTATCCTTTTCCCCTAAAGGGGTGCCCCAACCCCCAGGGTTCCCCCCTTTGGGAAAATTACAGCAGTGCCCCTTAAAAGGCTCCTAGCCCCATCTCCCTCTATGTTCTAAAGCCCTTACCAATTTGCATGTTTCCCCTTCCCCTTTGGTACTGGGGCCCGTACTTTTAAAAACCTTTCCCGCCCGGGCTGGCGTCGCCTCCCCGATGCTCCGCCAGGGGGAACCCCAAACCTCAGGAAATCCTTACTTAAAAAAAGGGGCCTTACCCCCAAAACCCTGGCGAACGCCGGGGGTTGGCGGGGACGTAAGTGTTCCCCCAGCGCAAACCCCTTTCCATATTCTCCTCGACCCCGGCGAAATGGCGCTTAAAACTCGGGGAAATTAAAGTTTTTTTTAATCTACAGCGACACCACTGCTACAATGACGATCTGGCTCTCTTAAGGAAACCCCTCCTATATCCACGGGGGATAAGGGGATGCCCCATTGACCTCATCAAGGAGTAATTAAGGCCTAAATAAAAAAACTACCAGTTAATCCCGGGGTTTGCTCCTGTCCCTACTCTTTTCCAGACAGTATTGTTATTAATAATTAAATTTTCGTTCATCATGAACTAACGAGCAATAATATGTCATATCCCTTCCTAAGGCGTTGGGGAATATTAACCTTTTTAAGTTTTTTTTTACCAAACCAAAACTCGGCCCAAAGTTTAGGGTATTTTTTGGGTAGGGGGGCCCCAAAATTTCCTGGTTTCCCTTACCTACTTTTTCCATACGGAAATCCGTAGTATAGTGGTTAGCACACTGGGTTTAAAAACCGAGAAGCCCCCCGGGTTAGATCCCCGGGCGGAGCGAAGATAGATGGGGGGGGTTTTTTAAAACCCCCAAACCCCCTTTTCCCCCCAGCAGTAAAATGGGTCCCAGGGTTCCCCCGGGGGGTTTTTGGGGACCCCCCCCCCGGGGGGGGGGGGCTTGGGTTTCAACACAAAAATTGCTCCGGGTATTTACTACGGCTCTGGGGAAATTTGTCCTCAAAAAACCAAAAAAAAACCAAAACCAAAACCCCATCATCTTTGTAGAATTTTTCTTTTATGAATATTTTAAACCCCCATTTCCAAGGGCGCAATTGAATAATAAGGGTTTACGGTACTACCGCAAATTCTACCGTTATTTCCCAAAAAACTGTTAAGTTGGGTTTTAAAATTAGTTTATTTTGGGGTTTTGGATTTTGGTTTAGAACAGATATCAAAAAAAAAAAAAAAATTCAATATTTGGGCCCGTGCAAAGCGGAGCAAGGGGCCCCAGACATAACTACGTCACGGTTTTTTTAAAAATTTGGGTTTGGCTTTGTGGGGAAAATCGGGGTCGCCGCGGGTAGCCCCTACAAGGGAAAACTACGGCGATGGAAAAATTTTAAAAGGGTTTTTTTTGCGCGAAATTGATTTTCCCAGGTCCCTAATTACTGGGTCTGTTTCCCCCGTTTGAAACACTATAGAAAATACCTGGGTAATGGCTGATGTGCAGAGGCTTCAAAACCCAAGAAAACAGAGTCATAACAAGCCTCGCCCAAAGAAAGCAACTGGTGGGGTACGAAAATGTGTCCCTACCACTTTTTTACTTTTTAAAATGAGACTCCCGGGGGGGGACTTTTTTCCCCGGGTTTTAGAAGCCTTTGCTCTCAACCATAAACCTCAGGTTTCTCTATTTTGTCACGAGCAGGGGGAACATTAGCCCCCGGGAAAAATACAATTTCCCCCCAAAAAAACGTAAAATTATTTTCATGTCGTAGTTTTATTTTTGGGGGGGTTTTACATTTCATGGTTTGATAGTATTAAAAACCTTTTTTAAATTTTGGGGTTCCTTTTGTTCCCCTTTCCTCATAATAAGAAAGGGGGAACATAAATTTTAATTGAACTTGACGACCCAATGAATATTTTTTTGGTCTACCCCAACATCCCAACCTTTGCTTTGTTTATCTTATTACCCCTTTCCATAAACATTTGCAAAAATACGGTGAAATTACCCACCCTTTGGGCCTCATGGTCCCGGGTATTTGTCGTCTCCCCGATTTTTTTATCCCTAAAAAAAATCGGAAAACCCCGCCGAGGGAAATGGTTGGGTTTAAAGATTTTGCTTTGTTTTAAATCTTATTACTCCGCCAAAAAAGTTGCGAACCACGGTGCATTACCCACCCTTTGCCTCATGGAAACCTGGTACTCTCGTCACTGAAATGCTTTGTTCCCCACACAAAACGGGAAAACTCCCCCGACGGGAATGGGTTTGGTTTGGTTACCCTTAGGTTTTGGTAAAAGGGGGGTTAGGGGGTTTGGTTTCATAATCACAGGTAAAAGCTATTTTTTAAAAAATAATAGGGTTTTACATACCCCCTCCCCTCCATACACACTCTTTTTAACCCCAATTTCATCCCACATTCCCCCCGTCTACTCTGTCATTGCTTTTTGGGATTACCAGTGAAAACCGAACTCACTTTGGTGGACGAAAAAATAATTTTTTTTGGTGTTTTTTTTTGTGTTTTTAATGAATCTGTTAAACCGTTTTTTTGTCGCCCAAATTTTTTTTTATTTTTATTATTAATATATTTTTTTTAGGTTTAAAAGGTTTTTGTTTTTTTTAAGTTTTTTTTTTAAAATTAGGTAAAAGGTTGGGTTTGGTTTAGGTTAGGTTTATTTTTTTTTTGTCATTTTGCAAAAAAAAAAAAAAAAAAAAAAAAAATTTCACAAAAAAACTTTAGGGAGATTCAAATTTAAAAAAAAACAAAAAAACACACCAGAAAAAAAAAAGTTTTTGTCCCCCAAAGGGATTCGGGTTTTTCTTGGATATTTTTTCTATGCTTTCTCCCAAATCCAAAAGAATTTTACATCTTTTGTATTTTGCTAACATTGTCTTAATTATAAATTTGCAAAACTAAAAATCTGATCTAAAACCCCAAACCCTTTCCCCGTTCTAAAATCCTTTCTCCTCACCCAAAATTTCCTGCTTTGGATTTTTTGTACTCCTTTCCCAAATTTTGATTTTACCATAAGTTTTTCCTCATCCCTGGGAGTACATTACTCAATGAAACTAAAAATAAGCAACCTGGTAACAACTTTTCCAATTTTAGCTAAGCACAGCCCTGTTAACCAAAATTATTATATACCAAAATTTACCACAGTTAGGTAACCAGCTTGGTTACCCAACGGTAACCTAGCCCTTTAAAAATTACCCTCGGCGAGTTTTTTTCCGGGTTTGGGGGGGGGCTAGCAATTCGGTTGGGCGAGGGGGTACCAGGACCATGAGGGAAGGATGGGTAATGTCACTGTGGTTTTTGCAACTTGTTTAAGGGGTGGGGAATAAGATAAATCAAAGCAAAAAACAAAAAAAACCATAAAACCCCGACGGGTTTTTCCCCGAATTTTTTGGGGAGGGATAAAAAAAAATCGGGAGACGACAGTCCAATTTTACCATGAGGGAAGGAAAGGGTAATGTCCCGTGGTTATGCCAACCCCCTTTTTGGGTGGAGGGTTTACCGGTCATTTCGCCCCCGGGCCTTCGCCCCCAAAACATTTTTGCCCAATGTAAGAGTCAATTCCCCCACTCTAAATCAAATTTCCCCCCACGATCCATTTTCACGGGCAGTAAAATATCTTCCTCTGGGAGGGAAAAGGGGAAAAAAAAAAAAAAAAACCAGTACCAGTAAATTGGGCGAAATGACGGTAAAAAATTTTTAGTGTTTTTTTTTTTCCCCTACCTCCCATTCCCCCAAAAAAAGTTTTGGGGGCCCGTTTGGGGAAAGCGGATTTTCGGGGGGGGGGAACAAATTATGCGTCAAAACCCCGTAATTTTAAAAAGTTGTGTAGGGGGGTAAAATTTTCCCCAGATCTTGGGGGAATTTCCCTTTACTAGAGAAATTTCCTAAACCCAAATAAAAACCCAACCTAACCAAAAATTTAAAAATCCCTACAGGGGGGTTTACCCCCCGATAACCTAACCTAACCAAATCTAACCCAAGTAACCTTTTAAACCCAACCCAAATTTTAACCCAGCTAACCCAACCCAAAACTAAACCCAACCCTTTCCCAACCTAACTTTTAAAATCCCAAAACTAAACCCACCCTAACCTAAAACCCAAACAAATCTAAACCCAACCCCCTACGGGGGGGGGGTTGGGGGGGGTCCCCGCCATAAACAAATATAACCTAACCTATACTCCTAGACTCCATAGTGTGGGCGAAATGCTCCATAGTGTGGGCGAAATTGGCATGTGGGGAAATTGGGCTCCCTGGTGTGGCGAAAAAGGCAAAGTGGCAAAAATGAAAACCGGGGGAAGGATGGAGTAATAAGGGTAAATCAAAGCAAAGGTTGGTGTGTTTTGGTTTTAGACTCTTGAGTATTCATTGGCTCGTCAAGTAACACTGAAAAACCCTGATGGAACCCCTATTTATTATAGAAAGACAACAAAAGGGGCTCAAATTTAAAAAGGTAAATTTTAATACTATATAACCATAGGGGCGTATTTTGGATTTGAACCATTTTGGGGGGTTAACCCAGGCAAAAGGGTCTTAAAATTTTTTCAGGAAATTTTTTAAAATTTTTCATAGTATAAGGAAAATAAAATGTGAGACACTGTGCTCTACCAAAAAGCTCCCCGGTAAATTTTTCTTTTGGATTTCCCCTTTTGAAACATGAAATTAAAATAAAAATTTAAAACCAAACTGAAATTGGGGTTCAACTTCGTGAAAAATTTTTATTTTCATCATTTGGGTTAAAAAATTAAGAAAAAGAGAGTTTTTGGGGTGATGAAAATGTTAAAAGTTTTTATTTTTCCCAAAGCTTTGTTCAGTAAATGAAATTTTTGGGCCCCTCGGTCTTTTAAAACTTTTTATATATTTTTACAACACAAAGGACGGCCCCAAAGGGCACCAAAAAAAGCCTTGGAAAAAAAAAACATTCGGTTTAAATGTATGTCTTTGTCCCTCTGTTTCTCTTTTCCCTTCCCCCCCCCTCTCCCCCGAAAAAGGGCTTTTTGGGTCCTCCCGTTAGGCCCCTCCCTCTCCTCTGTTCTCTCCACCTCTCTCATGTTTTCCCGCTCAAAAAAAAAATGTCACCCCCGCATACGCTAAAATAAAAATTTTACCCAAATATTGTTTTTTTCTATAATTTTTTTGTTTTCCCCAGTCAACTTTTTATTTTTGTGGGGAATAAAAAAAAAAAAAAAAAAAAAAAAAAAATTTTTTGAGATCCATAAAAAATTTGGGGGCCCCAGCCCCCAATGCCCAGGCCCCAAATACGCCCATGCTATTTCTACCCGCGTTGGGTACTACCGTAAAGATAACCCTAAAAGTCGCCCATTCACTTGCCCCTACACTAAGAGCCAAGCCCAATATATATTACAAATTTTAGCATCACTACAGACCTTTTCCCTGCCCCTGAAGACCCTGTAGTTGATGTACATATAAAAATTCTGTTTTCATGGGCCCCTTCAGTGGTACATAAAAGTCTGTAGTCTGCTAAAATTTTATAAAATTAAATTTTGCCTGGGGAAATTAGTGCAGTGGCAATGACTGGCGACTATAGGTTATCTAGGGTAGTGTCAACCCGGGGGGTAGGGCCCCTTTTAGCAAAAAAAAAAAAAAAACCCGGGGCCCCCCCTTTAAAGACCCCCCCAAACGCCAGCCCGTCACACGTCCCCACCCACTGCAGGAAAGTCCCCCCTGCGCCACACAAAAAAAAGGCCCCTCCAACCCAGGGTCATGAGTGGCGGGAGGTTTGGGAAATCGGGGGTTTTTAAAACCGCGGGGCGTCGGCGGAGCAAATCCAAACCCCTTTCCCATTTGAGGGATGTTGTAGTTCCCCCCCGTGCGCCCCCTGATGGATTATCCCAAAATACCCGATGAATAAGATGATATTTTTGGAAGACGGAAAAATACTTTTCTTCACGAGACATTTCTGCGTTTTTCATGAAAATAAAAAAATTGAAATATATTTTAGCAAAAATAAGAAATGATACCAAACGAAAAAAGTGCATAAAAAAAATTTCCCCTCTCCCCCTTTTTTTTTTCAACCCTTGTTTTTTTCATTTTTAAATTTTTCTTGCATTTTCATGTTTTTTTTTCGGGTTTTTGGGAAACAACACACTTTTTTCCATTTGGGGGGTATTATACGTCCCCATGCAGAAATATTTAAGGTGGTCAAAAATTTTAAAAGGCATCAATCCAAAACTTGTGGGGGAAGCGTTTGCCTTTCCCTTTTTATGGGGTGTTGAGGGTTTGGACGCAAAAAAAAAACTCATCGGGAACCCAAAAAAAAGGGGACGTTTTAGTACTCGACGAAGTGGATTGCTTCCGCGTCACGTGCTGTGTTGAGGGTGGACGCAAGATCAATAGACTTTTAAAGTGTCTATTAGTGTCTTTAAGTGTCTGTCTTAAGTGTCTTTATAGTGTCTATTAATCCAAGGCCAAGAAAGGAAGGAAGGAGACTAGAAAGGAAGGCCAACCTGCGCCCACAAGTTAATCCCTCACCCTGTTCACGTTGGGTGGACGTGCTTGTGCTTTTAAAGCCCCGTCCACACTGTGCCTCATGCGTAGATACACGAGGCAGGTGGATGTGTTGAAATACGACCCGCGCGTCCAGGGCTGCGTTTGAGAAGAAGAATTTGAGCGGCTTGCGCCGTTCGGGTTTCTTGTACCCCTCTATCAAACGCTTTTGGGCGCCTCGCAGTGGTATGTAAACAAATCCCCGCCGTTACCATGGAAACGACGACGCCACAGCTCAGACTGTGGGCTTTTGACCTCACCATTTTCCTCTACTGCCCTCTATCTGCCCAAGCACAGTACGGAAGTGTAATGGCGTACGCTGTAGCTACCTGACGACTATTTGATTATTGTTGTAATGGTAATTGTCGCTGAGAGAGGTGAAATGCTATGAATCTCGGGCACCGTCAACCAACAACCGTCACTAACACTATTGTCGCCACTGCACTTTTGTCGCCAGGCGCTAAATATTACTAATTTTAGCATCACTATAGACTTGTATGTGCCACTGAAGACAGGTACTTAATATAAACTACTGTGCATGCCTCTTTAGTGGCACATACAATTATGTATCTGTAGTGATGATAAAATTCGTAATATATGGCGCCTGACGACATATATGTGCAGTGGCGACTATAGTGTTATTGGCGGTAGGGTGTAGGGATACGTGAACAGGTTTATGAAACTGTCGCCAATAGGAATTTTCGCAGAAACACCGACTGAGGTGAGACCTGTCGCCGACGTGGTACACTCGCCGACGCGGAAATTTTTGGTAACAGTTCCACTTGGAATAAATGAAAATGAAGAATAAAGTGTATTTCATTGTTGAATACCACCATACCACCTGGTATGTAATCTCTGAATGCAGAAATACTGTTAAAAGCTTATTAAATGTATATATTGTGTACTGTAATATCATGCAAGATCAAGAACTGGAACTGTCGACGAAAATAGGCAGATGAAATGAAAGGAAAATATGACAGTGCTAATATGATTTGACTAACGCTTCATGTTCGCTTATAATGTCAGATTACTGTGATAAATAATGCTGTTATGTATATGGAGGTTGTTTTCTCCTCTAACTCAGAGTTATGTACACATTTATATAGCTAACCTGCCACTTATAGAGATAATCTGAAGGCATATTTTTACAGCAACAGGACATTCTGAAACAGAACTCCCCATTGTTTATATTTTTGTTTTGTGAAACATTATTATTTTCAACTTAACTAATTCAATTTACCTAAACTAAATCAATTGCTAAGATAACCTAGCTTTTCTAACTAATGAAATCTGGATTGTTTAGTAGCTGTCTATTAAATTACACTGGTCAACACGATATTTCTGGCAAAAGGTTTTAAAACAAATTATAACTGAATTTGGGCTGCTGATTACGAATATGAACTCAATTTTTCTCTATCACATCAGGATTTCGCGATATAGCATTTTTCAATTTTTGATGAAAATGACTCATCAGCCTATATATCGAAGGTTTCAAGATAAAAACACGTGATTTTTAGTAATACATTTTGTATATTCTTAATCAAGGAATTACAAAGATTACGAAGTCCATGTACAAGTAAATCAAATATAGTGACAGAATTGAAATAGAAAATATAAACAATACATATATATGGTGCACAGATCAATGGCAAGTAGCAGTTATGTGAATTTTTTTTTTCTTGGCTGATCTCTGATGTACAGCTTCTGGGTTGTCTCTCATCAAGCTCCAGCAATAATCCGCCATCATATGTGAGTCCCACCGGCCTTGATACCGTTCTTCCATTGTTTTAATGTCCTGATGAAAACGCTCCCCTTGTTCCTCGCTCACATCCCCAAGGTTCTCCGGAAACTTGTCCAAATGGCTGTGTAAATAGTGAAACTTGATACTCATTCTACATCCAAGATCTTGCAGGCTCATTAGTAGCTCTTCCACAATCTCTTCATAGTTGTCTGCTTTCTTATTCCCTAGAAAATTCTTCACCACATTACAAAATGCATTCCAAGCTCTTTCTGTCTCATTCATTGATGTGATAAAATTTGGATCTCTCATTAGTGTTCTTATTTGAGGTCCATCAAATATTCCAGCCTTTTTCTTCTCTTCACTAAGACCAGGAAAAGTTGAACATATATAGCTGAAGCATTCTCCACTGTGATCAAGAGCTTTGACGAACTGCTTCATCAATCCAAGTTTTATGTGCAAGGGAGGAAAGACAATCTTCTTCCTATCCACTAGAGGATCATTGATGACATTCTTATCGCCAGATGCCAAACTTTGTCGCTGAGGCCATTCTTTTTTCACCCAATGCTCTGCTGTAGCTCTACTGTCCCAGTAACACAGAAAACAGGGGTATTTTGTGTACCCTCCTTGCTGACCTAAAAGAAAGTTAACCATTTTCAAATCGACACAAATTAACCACCCATGAACATGATATTGCAACCTCTCTAGGACAATCTTGATGTTGTTATATTCTTCTTTAAGTTTTACAGAATGACCTATTGGTACAGAGCCATACTTATTTCCATTGTGTAACAGAACACATTTCAAACTTCTTTGGAACTGTCAATAAAAAGCCTCCAATCCCTTGAATCATATGCTAGCAGTCCCATAAAAAGAAGTAGCCCTTCTACATCAGTACAATAGACAAGCTGGCCATCTGAATGGAAGTACTTACGCAGTTCTGCTTCCCTGTTACGATAAAATGAGACACCTGTGCCGGGTTTCAGCATTCGATTCTCTTGCAGTCTTGAAGACAACAGTTCAGCAGACTCTTTTGGTAGATAAAGATCTCTAACCAAATCATTCAAAGCAGACTGAGTAAACAGAATTGGTTTGTCACAATCTTCATCAGATGGCTGAAAAATATCTGTAGTGTCTTCTTCATCAGTGGGAGCAGGTGAGCAGAGATCTGTTTCATCATTTTTTTGAAGCTCAGTAAATATTTGGGACAGATATTTCTTCACTATGGGTAACTGGTCGAATAGCTGAAGGGATACTTGGGTATTGCAAATATTTCTTATTTTTCTTATTGAAACCTTTTACATTGATAAGGCAGAAATAGCAGTCATCTAAATGATTGCTTGGTTCTCTTCAAACCATAGGCACTCCAAACTTAAGTTTAGCCTTCTTTCCTTGAGACCATGATCTCAAAGTCTCAACACAGGTTTTGCACACTTTGTGAGGAGCCCAATGCTTGTCTTGGTCTCCAAGTGGTACTTTGAAGTACGCAAAATACACGCTCTTAACAAAGTCAGTAATGTTGCGCCTCTGAGTCTTCAAAGTAAAGCTTCCACAGATGTAGCAAAATATATTTGGATCATTTGAGCACTTTTTTCTGTGAGATGTAGAGGCCATTGTTAGAGCAGCAACACCAACTGCGGACAAATAAAAGAAAAAGAGTTGTTAGCTACCTGAGTGGTTCCTTGAATTTGCTACCCAACCACCTACACCTTAGGCATTGTTTCACAAAAAAGAAACAACAGGAGAAATACAATAAATAACTCAATTCAATGTAAAATTCAATAATAAAACACTACCTGCGGACGATTGCTGTGCAAGTTGAAATGTGTTTGTTTACTTTCGTATCATAAAGAATGGGAATGTTATGCATGTTCAAAGAAAACGAAGATATTCTCCAGTTTATTGGGAGACTGAATTAAAAATAAACCATATAATCCGGCCCTTTTGCTACACTACTCAATAGAAGGATACATTTTTCTTGAAATTCATGAAAATGGAATATATACCTATAGCGCAAAAACGTGATGTGATAGAGAAAATATAAGATCAGATTTGAATTCAGCACCCTCAAAATAGTCTAAAACTGTTCTTAAATTCCATGCCAGAACTTTTTTTTTTTTTTTTTGACCAATGTTATCAATCTTATTATCACATATCATTGTTGCCACATATTACACATCTGGAGCTGAAATACCTCGTAATTAATAGGTAATAGCATACCTAATAAGATAAATCAAAGCAAAGGTTGGTGATGTTGGTATAGACTCTAGAGTATTCATTGGCTCGTCAAGTAACACTTAAACCATGATGTACCATTATTTATTATGAGGAAAGACAACAAAAGGAACTCAATTAATAAGGTATTATAATACTATCATAACCATCAGGGACGTATTTAGGATCTTGAACCATTGGGGGCTTAACCCAGCCAAGAGATCTTAAAATTTTTACAGGATAATTTTCAATTTATCTATGAGTATAATGAAAATAAGATGTGAGACACTGTGCTCTACCAAACAGCTCAGGTAGTTTGCTTAGGATAACTTTCGAAACATGAAATTGAAATAAAATTAAGACAATCTGAGTTAGGGTTCAACTTCGTGATTATTTTTATTTTCATCAGTAGGAGTAAAACTCTAAGAAAAAGAGAGCTTTGGCGTGATGAAGATGTCATATAGATTGTATATTCCCAATGCTTTGTTCAGTACTGAAATCTGACCAACCTCGGTCTTATAAATACTTTTTATATATTTTTACATCACAAAGGACTGGCCAAGGACACACAAAAATGCACTTGGAAAAAAATGCACGTCTGTTAACTGTATGTCATGTCTATCTGATATTCTCTTCTTCACCTCTCCAGAAGGTCTTTTGGTGTCTCCTCTGTTATGCACTCCTCATCTCTGTTCTCTCCACCTCTCTCATGTCCTGCTCAGAAAAAGGATGTCATCAGCATACGCTAAGTAACATCTACCCAAATATCTAGTTTTTTACTATAATTTTATGTGGCCCCAGTCAGAGCTTATCTTATTTTTGTGAGAATAAAAAAAAAGAAAAAAAAAAAAGTATTTGAGATCCATAAAACATTCGGGGCCACAGCCCCCAATGCCCAGGCCTAACTACGCCCATGCTAGTACTACCTGCGTTGCTACTACCGTAAATAACACTATAGTCGCCAGTCACTTGCCACTACACTAATGTAGCCAGGCACAATATATATTACAAATTCTAGCATCACTACAGACTTTACATGCCACTGAAGACATGTAGTGTGATGTACATATAAACTTCTGTGCATGCCTCTTCAGTGGTACATAAAAGTCTGTAGTCATGCTAAAATTCATAATATATTGTGCCTGGCGACATTAGTGCAGTGGCAAGTGACTGGCGACTATAGTGTTATCTAGGGTAGTGTCACCGGCGGGTAGCCTCTTCAGCAACACCCGGCCACCCTTGAACGACCCCCAGCGCCAGCCCGTCACACGTCACACCCACCTGCAGGACGTCCCGCTGCGCCACACAACATAAAGGCCCGTCCAGACTAGGGCTCATGAGGCTGGCGGTGAGGCTGGCGGAGTTGTAAATCGAGGTTTTCAACACCGCGCGCGTCGTGCGGAGCAAATCCAACCCTTCCCGATTCGAGGGACGTGTTGTAGTTCCCCAGTGCTGCCCCAGTGATGGTATTATCAAACTACCAGATGAATAAGATGATATTTAGGAAGACTGAACATACCATCATCTTCACGAGACATTACTGCGTGTCATGAATATAAATAAATTGCAGTATACTATAGCAAGAATAAGATAATGATACCAAACCGAAATAGTGCATAAAAAAAATTTCCTCTCTCACCTTTTTTTATTCAACTCCTTGTTATTCATTTAATTTTGCTTGCATTGCATGTTTATTTACTGTCTCGGAAGCAAAACACTTTTCCGATTCTGACGGTATATGATACGTCTCAATGCAGAAATATTTAGGTGGTCAAAAATTGAAATGAACATCAATCAATCTTGTGACGGAGCGTCGCCTCCCTGCCATGGCGGTGAGGCACAGTCTGGGGTGAGTTTGATTAATAAATAACACAATGTCAATGAAGCCCGTCCAGACTAGGGCTCTGAGAGGAAGGATTTGAGTGGTGCGAGCCGCTCAAACTCTCTCTCAAACGCCTGTGCGCGACTCGGGCGGGCCGTTCGAGTTGCCACCGAGCGCCGAAGCCAAAACCTTGGGCGCTCTGCGAGGTATGACGTTATGACAACAACAATGGCCGCCCAAACAGAGACGAATTTGAGACAAATTTATGCTATTCCTGCCAATTACAGTCGAAAGACTACAATGTTATCCCGCAGCATGCATTGCCATGCACTGCTAAGTACTGTACTGGAGCCTACTTATAATTAATAATGAAAATACAGTAAATTGGAGTGATAATTTACGATATTATAGTGGTCCAATGAACAGTGGAGGGAGATAAATTTATTAAAGTTCACATTACATCCCCTTATATTAATTGATAATAATAATCAATATTAATGATAATCGCATTAGGTATTTCCTAGTATTTTTTTAATATATGTGCAATTTAAACCAATACAAGATCGGTGGTTTTAGATATCCTGAACGTTTCATTCTCATCATAAGGAGTATTTCTAACCCCTACAATAGCCGGCAGGGTATATGTGCAGTTTCAACCAATACACGATCGCTGGTTAAATATCTTGCACGTTTCGTTCTCATCGCTAAAGAGTATTTATGACCCATACAAAAAATAACACAAGGTGGTCTGGGGGAGTGAGGTAAGGTTGCGTAATCAATGCCCAGGTTAGGTTTGTTAACTAGTGGGGGTTTCTGGGGGTGAACAGCTCCCCCAGTTATGCCAGGAGAGTATTGGTTGAAACTGCACATTTACCGCCGGCAGGAAAAATAATTAAAAATAACAAGAAAGGTCTGGGGGTGAGCGAAACCCCCTGCCTCAGTGAGCTAAGGTTATGTAATCAATGCCCAGGCTAGCTAGGTTAGTTTAGGTCTGGATGGTGTAGCCCCGCTAGTTAGGTAAATCTTAAGAACAAAGGCTCCACCCTCTATCTTCTTCTTATAGCCAACAAGCTTGGGGACATGGTGGGAAACCGGGGTTTTTGGGTGGGGGAGCACACATAAGGGAAATATGGCCCCCCCAAAAAAAATCCCTAAACTAGGATATTTCCCTAGTTCATGAACTTTAGCGGGGAAATATTTCCCCGGTTAAGTCTATGTACTAGGGAGATTTCCCTAGTTTAGGGATTTTTTGTGGGGAGCCATATTTCCCTTATGAGTGTGCTCCTTTTGTGGGGGAGCACACATATAAGGGAAATATTTCCCCGATAAAGTCCATGAACTAGGGAAATTTCCCTAGTTTAAGGATATCTTTTTGTGGGGAGCCATATTTCCCTTATGTGTTCCCCCACCCAAAAACCTCGGTTTCCACCATGTCCCCAAGCTTGTTGGCTATAAGAAGAAGATAGGAGTTTGAGCCTTTATTCTAAAGATGACAAACTCTACAGACCTAACCTAGCACCCCTCTTCGAGCCCCTCGTGCTGTGCACTAACCTAACCTGCCCTAACCTAACCTAGCCTAACCTACTCTAACCTAACGGGGGGGCTCCGTCCCCCCTCGACCAACCCCTAGGTTATACCTACTACTTAGATTCGCACTACTTTCTCAAACTCGTCGTCCATTGCGCATCTCGCTGGACTTACTTTTTCTCAGGAACCTGAAATTTAATATCGGCCATGTAGGCAAAGTAAGGATCGGCACTCATTAAAATATTAACAGATGTGTTAAGGACAGTAAGTATAATACGTAGAGCCAACATTTGGGTCAGCTTAGCGTGGAGCCCTTGTTCTTAAGATGTTCCGCCAGTTATTTCAGAAGAGTATTGGTCAATAGGGAGTATTGGTTGAAAATGCATATTTACCATTTCTTTTGCTGTGATTTCAATTATTTTTACCTTTTCATTATACAGAAATACTGTATACCCCTTACTCTTAAATATCCCTTCTTCACCCACCAGTTAGGGTAGGTTAGGTTATTAGGTATGAATGGAATTTTATTGGTTATATTTTTACTAGTTAGGATGCATATACAGGGCCCGGGCGAGGGTGCTCCCGCAATTTATTTATTTTTTTTTTTTTTGCAAAATGACAAAAAAAAAATGAACCTAAACCTAACCTAACCTTTACCTATACCTAACCTAACCTTTACGTAACTAAAAAAAAAAAAACTTAAAAAAACTAACCTTTACCTAAAAAAAATATATATAATAATAACAAAAATAAAAAATTGCGACAGAAACGGTTAGCAGATTCATTCAAAACACATAAAAACACACCAGAAAAAAATAGTTTCGTCCACCAAAGTGAGTTCGGTGTTCATCTGGACTAATACCAAAGCATATGACAGAGTAGACTGGGAGGGAATGTGGGATGTATTGAAGGGTTAAAGAGTGTGTATGGAGTGGAGTATGTATGTATAACTATTATTATATATTAACTAATAAGCTTTTACCTGTGATTATGAATACCTAACCTAACTGACCTTTACCTAACCTAACGGTAACCTAACCTAACCATTACCGTCGGCGAGTTTTTCCGATTTGTGTAGGGACGAGCATTTCGGTAGACGAGAGTACCAGGTACCATGAGGCAAGGATGGGTAATGTCACCGTGGTTATGCAACTTGTTTATGGACGGAGTAATAAGATAAATCAAAGCAGAATCTAACCTAACCATTACCGTCGGCGAGTTTTCCCGATTTGTGTAGGGATAAAAATATCGGTAGACGACAGTACCAGGTACCATGAGGCAAGGATGGGTAATGTCACCGTGATTATGCAACTTGTTTATGGATGGAGTAATAAGATAAATCAAAGCAAAGGTTGGTGATGTTGGTGTAGACTCAAGAGTATTCATTGGCTCGTCAAGTAACACTTAAACTATGATGTACCACTACTTATTATGAGGAAAGGCAACAAAAGGAACTCAATTAATAAGGTATTTTAATACTATCATAACCATGAATATGTACAACCTACAAAGATAAGACTACGACGATGAAAATAATTAACTTTGGTTTGGGCGAAATTGATATTCCAGGTGCTATATTTCCGTGCTCGCTGACAACATAGAGAAGACCTGAGGTGATGGTTGATGAGCAAAGGCTTCTAAACCAGGAAAACAGTCACAGCAGTCTCATTAAGAAGTAAGCAAGTGGTAGGGACACATTACGTACCTACCAGTTGCTTATCTTTTGACGAGGCTCTGTTATGACTCTGTTTTCTTGGTTTAGAAGCCTCTGCACATCAGCCATTACCTCAGGTCTTCTCTATAGTGTTGTCAGCGAGAACAGAGCACAGTAATATAGCACCTGGAATATCAATTTCGCGCAAAATAACTTTAAATTCTTCCATCGCCGTAGTTTTCCCTTCGTAGGTCTACCCGCGGCGACCCCGACTTATCCCCACAATGCACCGATGTAAACAAACCGTGACGTAGTTATGTCTGGGGCCCATTGCTCCGCTTCGCACTGCCATAGTATTGAAAATTTCTTTTTTTCTTGATATCTGTTACTAAACCAAACTCCACCTCTAACCTAATCTAATTTAACCTAACTTAACAGTTTATGGCTGAAATAACGGTAGATTTGCGGTAGTACATGTAACACCATTATTATTCAATTGCGCCATTGGAAATGGGGATCAAAATATTATCATAATGAATAATTCTACACGATGATGTTGTTTGTTGTGTTTGTTTGTTAGAGGATAATTCCTCAGAGCAGTAATAATCTAACCGCTGCAGCAATTAGTGTTGACCGAAAGCCACCACCCCGGAGAGGGGGTCACAAACCCCCGGCTTAACACCCGGTACCCATTCACTGCTGGGTGGACAGGGGCTCGGGTTTTTTAAGAAAGAGACCACCCATCTATCTTCGCTCCGCCCGGAGGGATCTAACCCGGGACTTCTCGGTTTGTAAGCCGAGCGTGCTAACCACTATACTACGGAGTACCGTATGTAAATGTAGGTAAGAATCCTAGGACTTTTGGAAGCCCACTACCGAACTAATACCCTATCTTTGCACGAGTTAGGTGGTAAATAAGCTTAAATGGTTAATATCACAACTGCCTTAGGAAGCATATGACATATTATTGCTCGTTAGTTCAGTGATGAACGAACTTTAATTATTAATAACAATACTGTCTGGAAAAAGAGTAGCTACAGAGCAAATCACGGCATATAACTTGGTAGTTTTGTCATTTATGCCTTCAATATACTCCTTGATGAGGTCAATGAGCATCCCCTTATCCACAGTGGATATAGGAGTTGCCTTAAGAGAGCCAGCATCGTCACTCGTAGCAGTGGTGTCGACTGTAGATGTAAACAAACTTGAATTTCCCGCGATTTCAAGCGCCATTTCGCCGAGTCGAGCGAGAATATGAGAAGGTTAGCGCTGGCGAACACTCACGTCTGCCAACCCTGGCGTTCGCCAGGGTTGGCGTAAGCCAGTGTTTATAAGTAAGGATTTCTTGAGGCTGGCGTTCGCCTGGCGGAGCATCGGCAGGCGATCGCCAGCCCGGGCGGAAGGTTTAATAGTACGGCCCTCAGTACAGGGAAGGAGACATCATGCACTTGGTAAGGGCTCAGAACATAGTAGGCAGATGGGGACTAGGAGCTTGTAGGAGCACTGCTGTAGAGGCCATAAGGGGAAGCATGGGATGGAGCACCTTCAGGGAAAGGATAATTAAAGGAAAACTGGTGTTCCACAAGAAAATTGAAAGACTTAGTGAAGATAGATGGGCAAAGAAAATATCCCAGGAAAATAGATCAAGTTCCACCTGGAAGAAGGAACTAGAGAGATGGAAAAGGAAAGAAATGGAGCAAGATGGCGATAAGAGATATCAAAAGGAAAATAGAGAAGAATGGGCTAGTTAAATGGCAGGAGGGAATGGCCAGGAAATCAACGTTGCAGTAGTAGAGGAGGAAACAGAAGCCAGAGGGGGTGACTTGGCATGTAGGAGACTGGGGGAGGAAGTTACTATATAAAGCAAGAACAGGCACCTTGGAAGTCAACGGAAGGAACAGGGAACTGGAGAACCAGAATTGTAGCTACAGGGTAGGAGAGAAAGAAACTGTAGAACATGTCATTGTGGAATGCAACAAGTATAGGAGTCAGAGGGAAAGGCTTATAGCGTCAATAGTAACAGTCCTAGACAGAGAGGAGTGGGACAGGAGACTAGAGCAGCAAGACGGGGCCCTGTGTACGGTGTTAGGGCTGTATGGGGACAGAAAGGAAACAGAAAGTATTGTAAACCTCACCAGTGTTCCTAACGCAGTGCTGGGAGATAAGAACACACAAGAGACAATGAATTAGGATGATAATCAAAGGATCGAAAACTGATGAAAATGTCTTTCCCAGGTGAAATAAACAAGGGTGTTAACAAGTTTTGTTAACGAAAGAGACGAAGTGGAAGAGGACCTATGAAGCGACAAAGGTCACAAGAAGAAGAATGATGAGTCCTTTAAAATAAATCAAGCCCCTCCGGGGCCAGAAAATGTGCAGCCGTCGCTATCAGTTAGGGTGGTGTTCTCACAGCCTCCCTCCCCATTTGCTGTATTCGCATACGCAGCCTGTAGATGGTGTTTCGTAGGAGCCTTCTTATTGGTGTCCCTGAGAATATGGAAAGTGTTACACATTGTTTACATAAGCATAACTTACTAACATAATTATGTACTATAAATGTATATGGATGATTTGCTGATATGTCTAGTAATTGAGAAGGAATGAGCTGTGAAGTGGTGATGGTGGTGAAGCACAGAACACTGAAATGGTAAATGATGGACACCTTGAAAAAATGGGTGATAGTGAGATGACAAGGATATATATGTGTAGAATATATGCTGGGAGTGTGAGAGGATGACCCCCTGATAAATGGGAGGATATAGTGTTGGAGTAGATAGTGTGAGAAAGAGGAAAGATGCAAGAGTGAGACGACTGGTAGATATATGAAATTAAATATTTTTACAAAAATAATGTGCAAAAAATATGCGTATGATTTAATAGTCACTTAGAATCTAAAAGCATGCATTGTAGAGGAACAGCAAATTAATATTCCTGAAATATTACGACTTTTGGGGCATTTTGAGGCTTGGACATCCTGGTGACCCTCAGTCATGTTTGTTGTTCCACCATCTGTTGAAAAAAGTTTGTTGTTAGTTAAATAGCAATAATTGCAAAAATATTTTCATTATGTTCTGCATAGAAATGAGGTGAATTAGCAGTATGGAAGGAAATGTAGGATGGTGAATAGGAAGTGGGTAAAGAAGATGAGGAGGACATGTGAGATATGTATAGCGAGGAGAAAGGTTTTTTGACAGTTTTAGGGATAAGAAAAGAAAATGACAGTATCAATAACAAACAAACACTAGCAACTGGTATTATGCTCGAAATACTCGATGAGTTTTTACCCTCTACAGCTTGTATGTGAGGTGAGGTCACTGGTGCTGCTGGAGGAGGCACCATAGGCTCCTGGCACACACCTGAAAACCACTAATTGTTGATATCTTTCTGAGACTGTATACGGAAATTTGTCGATACAAGGTATAATTACATCTCAGACTATAATTCATAAGTGAGACTAATATCATGCAAAATGTTAACATTATAACTATCAATACCATCCATTTGCTGTGGCTGTGACTGATGTGGTGGGAGGCTGTGGCTGTGGCTTATGTGGTGGGAGGCTGTGGCTGTGGCTTATGTGGTGGGAGGCTGTGGCTGGTACTGGGGTTTAGACAGCACTCCAACATCAGTGTCAAAACAATCTGTCAAAAGAAAATATCAGTAATAATCCTGTACATAATTAGAACATTGATACTGTACCTGCCAATGCTAAAGCCATATAATTAAGAGAGAGAAAATAAAAACTTTGTCCAATACACTGATAAGGGCTGGAAGCCATTAATAAGAATAAATACACCCTTAATTTAGATGGGTTGATGATAACAATAATGCATAGTCTGTACAAACCACTGTGTGCCATATTTCCGGTAGTAATGGTAGAGCTGCTCTCCCCTGCTGCCACATCTAGCCCAATCTCCGCTGATGCTAATGGCGCTACAGAAAGATTTGATCAACATATATGTTTGAGAAGGTAACTACGTGTTTACAATAAAAAATTATAATATTATATATATATATATATATATATATATTATAATAATATATATTATATATATACTATATATATATATATATATATATATATAATTATATATTATATATGTATTTAATCACAACACCAAAAGGTTTGTCATGTACGAAACCAACTTTCAAACTGAGCTGAGTGTACGAAACGACTATGGTTTCGTATAGGAAAAGCTTTTTGGAGTACGAAAACAACTTTTATACGAACTGACTGCACAACTGACCCTACTCGACAATCTAACCTAACCTCCTAACCAAATGTAACCACACCACCTAGCTGGGGGGCTCCGCCCCCCTTGACCCCCGATAATTTAACCTAACTTCCTAAGAGGGGAGCTCCGTCCCCATCGACCCCTGGTAACATAAACAATATTTTACCTTAGCCTTACCTGGGTAGCAGACACTCTTGTCGGGGGGCCCATTCCCCAAGCTTGTTTTGGGGGAGGTGGGAAGTATGGGATAACTAGAATAATATCGAATATTTACCCGACACAATTGTCATCTGTGTATTCTCGTCCATTACAAACAAGTGTGGATAAAGGGGTAACACGCGTGCACGGTAACGGGCTTATCGTTTTCTTTTATTTTCGCCAGCACAGTGGCTGGCTTGACTACCTTGAGCCCTTTAGAGTTAGAGGACATGCCCAGTGATAGCTTAAGAGGCAAGGGAGGGAGCGCTTCATAAAGGGTAGCTCTTTTTAAGGATATTTGGTCACTCTGGATTTTCTCTTATGACTCAAATATCCTTTAAAACGACACTTACATACCTTTTAACATCTTTGGGGAACAACTGCAGCCTCACTCCAGGGTGTTTACGTCTCTTCTTGTCACACACACAGTAGCAATAGCGAGAGGCGACGGGCAGCATTCTTGCGTCTGGGGTGTCAGTAGCCATATGGGCCCTTGTGGGCCTGTTTGTTTACATTCCCTGAAGAGGCGACGGTGGCGCCATCTAAGCGCCAGCAAGTGCATAGGGCAGGGATTTTCTGCCTACGTAGGACTCCACCTTCCTTGTCCTCTATATTTCTTGGGCTCCATGCTGCCGTCTTGAACCGTGGCCACCGAGAGAGAAGGCCTGATGCATCGCCCGTGACGTCACACCATCTAGTGCTCACCGCTCCGCTCCCCGTACAAGTTTACCTACCTAATATAATGTGTATCTGTATAAAAGATATACTGTTATCTTCGGAAATGTTTGTTCTATAGTATTTTCAAATAAAAAACCGTAAAACACACAAAAGAAATGCCATTATGAGACTTTCAAGAAATATACATGAACTTAAACTCTTCGCCATTTAATATTTTACGCAAAAACTTTTTACATGGAGAATATCAATAGAAGCGAAATTTAATTAGCTTTCCATTGATATATTTATTTTTCTGATAAATGAATAAAAACCATGCATAAATTAGCGTTAACTAAATAAATAACATCATGATATCGGGTAATTTTCCTGAGAAATCGGCCCTTGGTGACGAGCAGTGGCGGCTCGTGATAAAATAAAATGGAGGGACTGCAAGCCTTACACAACAGTGAGATACACAATTTTACCTATCTCATTTATGAGTTGTAGTTGATGTTCACGGATTTCAGGGCATATGGTAGTAGTGGTGGTGGTAGAAGGGATGGTGGGGGTGGTAGTGTTGGTAGTAGAGGGGATGGCTGAGGTGGTGATGGTAGAATTACAGTATTACTTGAAAATAAAGTCGGTACCGCTTGATTTTAGTCTTTTCGTTTAATGTCAGCTGGGAAAAGCTGATGTTTTGCAAATACTTCACTGGATTTTCCATCGTCATAGGGTAATTAAAGAAAACACGTTTTAACCACTACACGCACTGTAAACACGAGAGGGACGAGACTTAGCTGCCTCGACTGCAGCTCTTTGTGTTCACAAGTGGCGCGGCGACGGCGCAGACATGAATCGTACAGCAAATATGAAAGTAACTTAAATTTTGGTCTGGTTTTAATGAAAATTCACTTAGTAACGTATTGAAAATAATTAAATAACATATAATGACTTTTTATTATGATATATTTGTTAGTAGTGTATCAATTCTGCTGTGTCTCTAAAGGCATCATACACCTGGCAGTGAGTGTCTGGGGGTGCTGCAGCTCTACAGCCCTATGCCACGAGCCGCCACTGGTGACGAGGATTCTCCAGTTACCTCCTTGCCACCACATAGAACACACGCACCTTCTCTGTGTGTTCCTCACTCATGGCCTCCCTCTGCTGTACTTACCTACATATTCCCACCTTAATAAACTTGTGTGTGAACTCTGTGTTTGGTGTAACTGTAACCCGTGTCTAGCTAAAGTGAATACTACATTATTAATAATACAAGGATAATAATTTGGATGATAATAATAATAACAATAATGAAAATGATGATGATAATAACCATAATAATAGTAGACTAATAATAATAATAATAATAATAACAATAATAATAATAATAATAATAGAATAATAATAATAACAATAATGAAAATGTGAGCTAGGCTAGAGTTTTATAGTGACGCTTGTGTGATATGTAATGGTCCGTTGTCTGTGATGGTCTACCCTCAGGGGTAGAGGGAGGGAGGGAGGGAGGGAGGTTTCACAGCGAGGCATTGTCAGCTGAGGTGCAACCGGCCAATGATAACACGCTCCTCAGATACTGAGCCAATGAGCGTTAAGCTACCATACGCGTCTCAGCAGTCGGAGTAGTCACTATAAAATAGCCCTACAGCTATAGTCAGTTCTTGGTCTTGGTACTAGTCAGGAGTCTGTTTCGAGAAAAAGAAAAAGAAACATAATACCGAAATCCAATACCGACTAAATAATATACCGATACCGGTATACCGATGTAATACTAATACCGATACCGGTATACCGAAAAACCTAAATACCGGTAATACCGACGCAAAAATACCGGTATTTCGGTATACCGGATACCGGTGCACATCCCTAGTATTCCCTACACCAGGCTCAGTTCTAACTCCGTCTGTGTGTGGTGAAGACGTGTGTCCCTTATTTCCCTACTTCCCACTTCTCCTACGTCGTGTCATAAGGTAAGACATGTGCCAGGAACTATTAAACGAGTCACATAACGTGGTGGTGAGGTGGCAGTGTGAGTTTAAAGGTTATTACACGAGGTATAGCGGGTTAATACGTGTGTTGGGATGTCTTGTGGCGGTGCTAGTGTCTGTTATTAGTTAGTCTGTTATTAGTGAGATGCTGCTAGTGTCTGTTATTAGTGATGCGGTAAAACTTTGGAAGAAGTCCTTCACCCCTATCTTTTTCTTCTTCCCCCTATAGCCAACAAGCCTGGGGAACTGGCGGGAATACGGGGTTTTTGGGTGGGGGAAGCAAATATAAGTGATTTATGGCTCCCCAAAAAATCATCAAAGTCACTATATGTAAAAATCTAACCTAACCTAACCTAACCTTAACCACAAAGTATACCTAACCTAACCTAACCTAACCTTAACCACAAAGTATACCTAACCTAACCTAGCCTTTACCACAAAGTATACCTAACCGAACCTAACCTAGCCTTAACCACAAAGTATACCTAACCTAACCTAACCTAACCTTAACCACAAAGTATACCTAACCTTAACAACAAAGTATACCTAACCTTACCTAACCTAACCTAACCTTAACAACAAAGTATACCTAACCTAACCTAACCTAACCTTAACCACAAAGTATACCTAACCTAACCTAACCTTAACCACAAAGTATACCTAACCTAACCTAACCTTAACCACAATGTATACCTAACCTAACCTAACTGGACTTTAAAATTTTTGAGGCACCTCATATTTCATAGCGGCCGTGTGGGTTAACCAAGGCTGAGCGCACGCTGGAACCTTTACAGATGTGAAGTACAATAAGCATACAATACAGTGCGGTAGTTCATTTCATCAAAGCCGAAGGATGAGTGTCCAAAGTATTTTCCCTTTGTTATTATGCGGAAAGTTTTTTAAACGCCAGAAATACCCATTTTTAACCCCATTTTGCGTGCATATATTGCTTGAGCTTGGGTGTTAATATTTAGTCCTTGAGGGCCAACCAAAAGTAATGCTCCGCGGGGGAGTAATTCTCATTATGATTTTCCATTAGACCATGTCTCAAGTGTCAGAAACTGCATGAATGGAACATCTGAAGAACGGGTAGCTTTAAGTGGCCCGGATGGACGCCATCTTTGAAACCCCCAGCGCGAAAATGCCCATTTGGTGGGGTGACATTGTTTGCACGTGGTATCTGGACTTCTATACTAGCTATCGTGTGCGGTTGACACTAAATATACGTCCAATGTGTAACCGTCCTAAATAAAAAAATAATATGCAGCATTTTGTTATGATTAATTATTATAAATCAATTACGAAAAAAATCAATATTTGTCAATATTTTTTATTAGACTCGTACTTTTTTTAGTGGAAACAACACTGGTATATTTTTTCCAAATTTGCATTTTTGCTACACCGTTATCTGTCTTAAAATCTCAACAAGTACAGACATATCCTCACCACGAGTTTACAACATAATTGTAAAAGGCATAACATTGAACTTCGGCCGCCACTGGCCATTATCTATTCTTACGATAACGCAAGTTACGGAATGTCCGTACGGAGAGGATTTTAACACCAACTATATCTAATAAGCAGGCGAAATTGTTACATAGGAAATCTGCACTTTGGTGGCCAATCTTTGTTTCAAAATGGCCGCCAATTAATTTAATTATTTCATTACTAAGAGTTTGGAAAGACGTATGGAGCTGATTTTAACACCATACGATGTATATTCCTAATACCAAGCGGAGTATCATTGAACATGTCATGTTTGTCATAACACCGGTTATGATCGTCCAAATTATACATTTTGCTAAACCGTTTTATCTGTCTATAAAGATTTTTCAGGCAATTTGGCCTGCATTATAATAGAGAACAACATATGCTATACATATACAATGCACACAAAAGTTATCATCAGGTCGCCATCAGAGTCATTGGCATCCTTGAGCCCGATAGCATCATCCTGCACCATGTTGGAGCATCCCTGCAGCTTACACAACAACAGTGGCACTTCAACGCCATTCAGTATGCAGGAGGCAATCTGAGACGTCGACACGTCTTCTTCATGTGCAATGAGATGAGATTCCAAGACGACATCTGTAGCTGTAGACCGCGCCATCCAGCGGATTTTGAGCGAACCGACATCTCGAGTTCCCAGCCATGTCCTGCTGATGGTACTGGGGACGTCCTGGCAGGTTTTCAAGGCCTGCGGGTCGTCGCCAGATAGCCGCCTGATAGTTGGCCCTAAGCGTATGCGGCACTCAAGGAAGTCTTCACAATCGGCAATTGTCCCCCAGATTCGATCTGGCCCTTTCTTTGCACAATGAGGAACATGTGGATAACGAAGTGAATTAGCAACCTGAACAGAGCTTCGTTTCCTGGCGTCACAGCTGACATCGTGAAGGCCTGAATGCTATTGAAGAAACGTCTGTTGGGTACATTCCAACGAAGATCCCATATCTGTGAATGCTTGAAGTACAGATCATTCGCCTTGCACAAGCTTCAAGCCTTTATCTTTCTTGTATATCCAGAGCACTAACAGTGTCACACCGCTCCAGCATGAGCCTGGCAATGCACTGCAAACTCCAGACCCCAATACCGCAGCCAGAACTTTCCAACTCAATCATTCGACATATAACCTTTGTCCTCGTCTGATGAGAGCTGAACTATCGATGGTTCTGCTAGATGAAGACTGATGATCAGAACGTCGGTGTCATCTGCCACAAGATATCGTCTTGTAGTGGTAGCGGCGTGCTTTGCGTGGAGAAACTCCGCGTGTCCTGCTTCCCGTGGCTACATTCGAGTGCTTGCACCAACTTCCACCTAGCGCGGTTTCAGTACGCAGACAATTTTTTAATTCCACAGTGACATAAGTGTTCTGTGCCTAGCTTTTCGCGATTTGTTTCAGTGTCCACGACTCCGCCAGAACACAACCAGTTTTCTCCTTTGTCCTGTCTGCAAGCAAAGGAGACGCCGCCAGTTTTCATGATTTTGTGTGCGGGTCTGATCTCCTGAAACTGATGCCTTCATCATGGGAAAGTTGGCTGCGGGTATTGGGGTCGGAGTTTGCAGTGGCATTGACAGGGCTTCATGCATGGAGGCGGTGTGACACTGTTAGTGGCTCTGGCTTAGCCAAGGAAGATAAAGGCTTTGAGCTTGTGCAAGCGAATGAATCTTATCTCAAGCATTCACAGATCTGGGATCTTCGTGAATGTACACGAACGCTCTTCAATGAGCATTCAGGCTTCACGTGTCAGCTGTACGCCAGGACACGAAGCTCGTCGGTGCTAATTCCTCCTTAGATCACATTGTTCTGTGGCAAAGAAGGGCCAGATCGAATCTGGACAATTGTCCGCCTTGTGAATACTCCTTGATGCAGCATACGCTTAGGCCACTAGCGGCGGCTATCTGGCGGACGCAGCCTTGAACACCTGCCAGACTTCCCCAGCCCCATAGCAGACACTGGCTGGGAACTCGATGATGCGGTTCGCTCAAATCCGATGGATGCGGGTCTACCAGCTCCAGATGTCGTCTTGAATCTCATCTCATGCACTTGCAGAGGACGTGTCGACCGTCAGATTTGCTTCCTTGCAATACTGAATGGGTTGAAGTGCACTGTTGTGTGTAAGCTGCAGGATGCTCCAACATGGTGGGCAGGATGATGCTATCGTGGCTCAGGATGCATGCTCTGAGGCGACTCTGATGAATTACTTTGTGTGCACTGTATAATTGTATAGCATTGTTGTTTCTCTATATAATGCCAGGCCAAATTGCCTGAAAATTTTATAGACGATACGGTTTAGCAAAATGTTAATTTGGAAGATCATACCGTGTTATTTGACTAAAACATGACAGTTCAATGATACCTCCGCTTGCTTATTAGGAATATACCATCGTAGGTGTTAAAATCAGCTTCATACGTCTTTCCAAACTCTAGTATTGAAATAATTACTATAATTTTTGGCGTCCATTTTGAAATCCAAGATGGCCACCAAGAGTGAGATTTCCTATGTAACAATGTCCGCCTGCTTATTAGATATCGTATGGTGTTTAAAATCCTCTCCGTACGACATTCCTCAACGCTGCTTTACGTCAGAATATATATGCCAGCTGCGGACCTGAGTCTTTTATGCCTCTTTACATATATGTTGTTGTAAACTCGTGGTGAATGATATGTTGTACTTGTTGATTATTTTATAGACAGATAAACGGTGTCGCAAAATGCATATTTTGGAAAATCATACAGTGTTGTTTCACTAAACAAAGTACGTCTAATATACAATAGAAAACTATATGATTTTTTTTCGATAATTGATTTTTATAATAATTAATCTATACAAAATGCTTCATATTATTTTTTTATTTAGACGGTACCATTGGACGTATATTTTATAGTACGTCACCGCACATCGTAGCTAGTATAGAAGTCCAGATCCACGTGCAACATGTACCCCACCAAATGGGCCTTCGCGCTGGGTGGTTTCAAGATGGCGTCCATCCGGGCCACTAAGCTCCGTTCCTCAGATGTCCATCATGCCTTTTCTGATACCGCTATATTGCCCTAATGGAAAAATCTAATGGCGAATTACTCCCCCCGCCGGAGCTTCACTTCAAAATATGGCCGGTTGGCTCAAGGACTATAATATCATGCAATACAGCCCCACCCCCTTTCTTACGCCTTAGCAATAGCTTGATATTGCACGGGAAACCCGTAAATTGAGGTTAGATCCGTTGATTCGGCCCGCCAGTTGAACAGCCGCCTATAGTAAACATGCTACCCAGCAGACAGACGGTGGCCGACTGCACATAGGTAGATATACTTTTGTGGTAAGGTTAATTAGGCTAGGCTTGGTATCACTTTGTGGGTTAGGTTAGGTTAGGGTCTACTTTGTGGTAAGGTTGGTTAGGTAATATTTGTGGTTAAGGTTAGGTTAGTATACTTTTGTTTAAGGTTAGGTTAAGGTATACTTTGGGGTTAGGTTTAGGTTAGGTATACTTTGTGGTTAGGTTAGTTAGTATACTTGGGGCTAGGTTAGGTTAGGTTAGTATTTGTGGTTAGGTTAGGTTAGGTATAACTTTGTGGTTAGGTTAGGTTAGGTATACTTTGTGGTTAAGGTTAGGTTAGGTATCTTTGTGTTAAGGTTAGGTTAGCTTAGGTTAGGTTATACTTTGTGGTTAGTTAGGTTGGTATTACTTTTTGGTTAGGTTCGGTTAGGTTAGGTATACTTTGTGGTTGAAGGCTCTTCCACACGATCCACTAACCCCTATTTCCCGCCTCAAGGAAACACACCCGCGTGAGCTTTATTGTTCTATGTATTTTTTTTATGATTCTGTCAGTTTTTACCTCTTATCCATCAGTCAGTTTATCCGACGCCCTTTATACCTTTCCCTCCATAGCCATTCATTCATTAATTCATCTTATTGTATATTTGTTTGTCGGGTTGTGCGATTATACGGCTATTTTTGTTTCACTTTCTATATCTAGCATTAATAAAGGCCCTAGCTAGGAACCAAACCAGACTATCCCCAAACATAGATTCAAAGAGCGTAGATATAAAAAGGAAATTGGGAGAAACTGGTTCACAAATAGGGTGGTGAATGATTGGAATGGACTAAGTCGTCAGGTGGTCAATGCGGAGTCTATTGGGGTCTTTAAAAGGAGTCTGGATAAATTCATGGATGGGGAAGAGAGGTGGATATAGGTAGAGTTAGGTAACAGGAACTACCTCGTGTAGGTCTCACGGCCTCTTGTAGCTTCCTTACTTTCTTATGTTCTTATGTTTTAAACAAAGATATTACCTCCGGGTAGGAATGTAGTGTTTGTCCTACTTTCCCTTACCATTGCATTTCCTCCTCCTCATCCTCCCCTGACATTGTTTGGAGGAGTATGGGTATTCGAGTGATTAAGTGTTAGACTTTTCAGAGTTTCTCCACCACCTTCCATCTATCAACTACAGACACACGCCTTAATATTGACATCTGAATTCGGAGTTATAAAGAGACAGACGAATGCGATTTTCTTCTCTCGAGTTCTTCCATGACACTCACTTTTTAGTAATCTGATATTTTCCTGAGGAGTTATTTCACATCTACTCCATCACTTTTACCTCCACCACCACCCAACACACACATACCACCACCACTACAGTACTACCACCACACACACCAATACCTCACACCACACACCCCTACCACCACCACACACACACCACAACCACACACCAATACCTCACACCCCTACCACCACCACACACCCCTACCACCACCACACATCCCTACGATCACAACACTGCACCACCACTACCAACACACACCACACCACCAACACCACACATCTCCACCACCACAATACACACCAATTAATACCTCACACCTCTAACACCACACCACACCACAACCACATACCCCTATACCACTACACACCACCATCACACAGAAGCAACCATTGGGGAAGTAATTAACCTGTCTACACAACGTGAAGAGGTCAACTGGTCTGGTCTCGTTGAAACAGGTTGTCTCAGTTTCATTCATTCATAGCTCAGAGCAGACAATCAAGTCGAGTAACATCTGGTTTGTAATTACTTTAGTCCCCGCTGGCAAGGTTACCCGCGTGTCGCATGATACACACATATTTATTTGTATATTAAGTTATCACCAGCAGGAGAAAGGGCGATATAGTTTTACAGGAAATTAAGTGATGAATGGTTAAAATATATATTTGGTGATAAAACGGAATTTCTTATAAATATTGGTGTTGTTATTATTCTTGTTATTATTACCATCATTTTTATCATCCAATAGGAGCAGTCAACAACTCAATGATAATCTCAGAATCTGTACAGTCGTCCGGCCATTACCAAGTACCAGGCGGAAATGTAGTTACTGTATTAAGTGAAACATAATTGCTTACACAAATAAAGATATATTTTAGGTAGTTTTTTTCCATGTGCCATTTATTATTGAAAGAAAGATGAAGAAAATAAAACATATCAGTATTAAGTACGACAACTTCTGCGTAAAGGTGACCTACGTAAACAGCCACCAATGGACAATGCACAAGTTATCCTATACCTGTTGAACGAGAGAGGGTGGACAGTGCCAAGAATAAGTGCCTTCGAATGTGAGAGAGGCTTTCAGTTTCATAAGGAGGTAGCCGGAGGTAATTTTATCGTACATGGACGATAATTATCGTACGTGTGCGGCAGGGTTAGGATGGGTTTCCATTGCATGATTTCAGTACAATTTTAATACGATAACAAGATATTGTCATTTATTCTGCTTGGTTTCACTTTGCTGTAGATATATTTACAATTTTTCTATATACATCTTATGTTGACCAGGTCATCCTAAGTCAACGTCAGTGAATTGTTTGTTTTTTAGTATTTTTTCCCAACAAGAATACTGTTATAGTGTGTCTATTAATGGACAAAAAAATATGTACATATTGTGTAAACCTAAATACATATAAAATAGAGTACTTGACAGTAACCGTTGGATGCTTGGTTTTTCGTAACTAAATATAAGAATAATGTAGAAAAGGCAACTTGTACAGAACTACTTCCGCCCCGGGTGACACAAATTTGGTCCCGCGTACGAATTTGTACCAGAATGACGGAGTTGTTGACTGCTCCTATTGCTTCCTTCCTTTTCTACTTTTCCCCTTCTTTCTCCTCCTCCTCCTCATTTCTATCCTCCAATTTTTTCCTTCCTTTTCTATTTTCCCCTTTTTCCTCCTCCTCCTCATCTTCATCATCTTCATCATAATTTCTATCCTCCAATTTCTTCCTTCCTCCTCTCTTCCCCCTTCCTCTTCCGCGTTTGCATCCTCGTCACCGTCTTCTGTAACAGTATGACGTCACTCCTCCGTATAGCGTCTGCTGTCCTTAACTCTGTCCTCCTCTTCCTTTTATGCAAGCCCTGGGAGGAGGAGGAGGAAGAGGCCAGTCTCTAGATGAGGATGTATTGACTAAAAGCCCCTGTGGAGAAAGGGAGGTAGGGGGAAGTTAGGGTGGAGTGTTGGGGAGGAGAAAGAGGGGGGGAGGGGGAACACTACGCCTGGCAACAGATTCATGTGTATGCTTCCAATTTTTACCACGTCCTCTGCCCCCCCCCCCCCCTCACCTGTCTGCTCTAATAATATGCTTTCCCCTCCTCCTCCCTTCCCCCCTTCCTCTTCCTCTCCCCTCGCTCTTGTTCTTGATCTTGTTCCTTTGAGTATTAATTCGAAAAAAGTAAAAACTAAATCATTATATAAATATGTTTTGATTACTTCATCAAATTAGTAAAGAAGAAAGATTTAAGAGTGGTGCCTTTTTTTTTTTTTTTTTTTTTTTTTTTTATACCGTTGTAGGCTATAGCGCCTGTAAGCATATGGAGAGTCTTGATGTTGGTCGATCTCGCCCGTTGGTGGCGCATGCTGGATTTTTTATAGTGACACATAAAAACATAAGAAAATAAGGAAGCTACAAGAGGCCGCGAGGCCTACACGTGGTAGTTCCTGTCACCTAACACTACCTACATCCACCTTTCATCCCCATCCATGAACCTATCCAGCTCCCCTTTAAAGCTCCCCAATGACTCAGCACTAACTACCTGTCTACTGAGACCATTCCATTCATTCACCACCCTATTTGTGAACCAGTTTTTCCCTATTTCCTTTCTAAATCTACGCTTTTCCAGCTTGAATCCGTTACTTCTTGTTCTACCCTGGTTAATAGGCATAAGAACTTTTCCTACCTCTCCTTTATTAAATCCCTTTATCCACTTAAAAACTTCTATCAGATCGCCCCTTACTCTGCGTCCCTCGAGTGAGTGTAATTTTAATCTCCTCTCATAACTAAAGTTACGTATCCCTTGTATCATTTTGGTCATCCTTCTCTGCACTTTTTCTAACAACACTATATCCATCCTGTAATATGGAGACCAAAACTGAACTGCATAGTCTAGGTGAGGCCTGACTAGAGCCAGGTAAAGCTTTAGAATAACTTCCGCACTTCTACTTTTAACACTTCTGGTAATGAATCCTAATACTCTATTAGCTCTATTTCTGGCCTCAATACATTGTTTCCTAGGTTGGAGGTCTGGGCTCACCCTCACTCCAAGATCTTTTTCACCTTCTGATCTTTTCAGCGATACATTGCTTATGGTGTATCTATTACCAGGGTTTTTTCTACCAACATTCATAACGCTACATTTATCAATATTAAATTCCATCTGCCATCTGACTGCCCACTCGTTAAGTTTATCAAAGTCTCCCTGCAATATGTTTACGTCAGACTGTGATCCAATAATCCTACCTAACTTAGTATCATCAGCAAACTTGCTGATATCACTGCTATTCCCACTATCCAAGTCGTTGATGTAAATCAAAAATAGTAATGGGCCCAAAACAGACCCTTGTGGAACTCCACTTGTCACCAGTCCCCATTCAGATTTGGAACCATTAATTGTAACCCTTTGTTGCCTATTACTTAGCCAAGCTCTGATCCAATGAAGAACCTTCCCATCTATACCATGAGCCCTAACCTTATTTAAGAGTCGCTCGTGTGGTACTTTGTCAAATGCCTTACAAATTTTGCCTTGTCAAATGTCCAGATATATTATATCATAATCCTTATCATTATCTGCCGTCTCATAAACCTTCCTATAAAAACTCAATAAATTGGTGAGACATGACCTACCCTTGGTGAATCCATGTTGTGAATCATTGATCAAACTATGTTTATTCACCTGTGGTCTCAGGTGAAGATCCCATTTTCTGTGATGTTCGGTTCATAAAATTTTAATTATGGGTTGGTTGGTTGTTTAGTTATTCCTTATTTATATTCATACACTTTTCTCTCTTATTTCTGCATCCGCTTCTATATTCAGTTATTCATCTATATTTGTTTTTCCTTAAATTATTTGTTTATTTCAATAGTCTATTAGTGTATTTTTTTCAGAGTTTTGTTCTCTCTCTCTCTCTCTCTCTCTCTCTCTCTCTCCTCTCTCTCTCTCTCTCTCTCTCTCTCTCTCTCTCTCTCTCTCTCTCTCTCTCTCTCTCTCTCTCTCTCTCTCTCTCTCTCTCTCTCTCTCTCTCTCTCTCTCTCTCTCTCTCTCTCTCTCTCTCTCTCTCTCTTCTCTCTCTCTCGTTCTGTTCAATTAAATCTTACATAATATTCATGATTTACGTACCTACCTGTTCACCTGTCATTTAACCTTTAAGATGAAGCAATCATCCTCGAACCGGATTCACGATAAAGGTTCTTAAAAAACTTGTTCTAATCAGATACAATTATGTAAAGGTAACTTTCTTATCATGCTTTTAATTTATATATTTGTATCAAGAAGCCTTGTTATCAGCTCAGTCCAATACTAACCCGTGTGTCGAACAAGAGTGTAAATTGATAACACACACACACACACACACACACACACACACACACACACACACACAGTTAGTAAATAGGCAATAAAGAAGATAAAAAAAGAGTAAATAGACAAATGAATAATTATGTAATCAAATTCAAAGCTATATTTTGGTAATTAATTTGATTTGGCGAGGAAGGTTTGGCGCCCCCCTTGAGTGGCGCCCAGGGCACGTGCCATGCCTGCCACGCCCTGGATACGCCCCTGTCTGTCTTATAATTTATGAGTCATAGAAAACTAACTGGACCTGTTGGGTTTCTGTGATCATCTGAATTTATCAATTTCTCCTTCTTCCTTCCTTTATTTTCCTCATTTCTCTTCTCTTGATTTTCTTTGTTTCTTTCTCGTTACAATGTCGCGTATGGTTACCACAATACGACACTCGTAGATAGCAAAAGGTCTGGACATTTATGTAGAGTAGACAAAAGGGAAATATTCATTGGTGCTCTGCGTTATTGTACTCATTAACAGATATGTAGATGTCAATACAAGAATCAACCAATGAAACAAGACAATATTGCAAATCAAATGAAAACAAATAAATCAATACGTACGTCGACCGCGCTAAGTAATGTCGCACCGTACGGAGAGATTCGTTCAGGAATCACATAATGGCAACCCTTCCACCGAGATTTGAAAGCTTTTAAATTATCTCTTAAAGTAATCGTCCAGACCCATTTTTTCTTTGCATAATTATGTTGAATGTTCATTCAAAATACCGATAATAATATTAAAGTTCATTCAGGATGTAAGTACATGCCACATCGCACAAAAAATATATCAAACACCCAAAATTCCCCAAGTACTACATTTTTCTCAGTCTCCGCGCATCTGTATCAGGCAGGGCTGGGAGGCTCACTGTTGTGACGTCGCCGACCCATGGTGCGTCGTCTGCTGATCAACAGTTGTGTTTTGAGAGCACGGGGAATTTACAGATTTGAATGCGGATCATTTAAAAACGGGTGACTGGATGCAAAATGTGACAACATATTGTTGATATACTCGATCATGGCTATATTTTGACTGCATTAAATCAGTAATGATGAAATGGTCTGGACGATTACTTTAATAGGACTAATGTTGTAACTATCACTACAGAAGCACTCTTTGTAATTTATAAGATTGAAATTGGACAGTTTTGCATGTCAATAATGCTTAGAATATATTATCTCTCTATTCCTTGCCGAAACTTTTTGACAATCAAATATTTCGTTCACGGCAAATTTAGTCAAGTAAAGTTCCATGCTGCTCGCAACTCAATTACATATTTACAAATAAAATTAAATACTTTCAGCAAATCTATGTGTTTATTAGTGATTAGAAAATAAACAAAAGATGCGAAAACTCTCAGATTTTTTTTTTCTCGTAAAAAAAACTACGATATAAACCCTCGCTTGACAATGACATCACCAAGCGTGGCCGTGTTCAAGCGTGGCCACCGAGAGAGAGCGACAGTCAATTAAATTAAATAAAAATTTTGAATCGGTGTTTCAAAATCCTCACAAATTTCCGATTCTTAAGGTATGTAGCACGTACCAATAAGGAAAATATTATGTGGTCAAAGTGGTTAATAAAGTAAAACTACTGAAACTGGCGCCGTGACTGGTGAGCATTGCACGGCTTTGGCATTGCTCCCACATGAGAGATGAGTTCTGGGGAGTGCTATCAGAGGCTCACCATTCACGGCGCCAGTTTCAGTAGTTTTACTTTATTAAACACTTTGACCGCATAATTTTTTCCTTATTGGTACGTGCTACATACCATAAGAATTGAAAAATTGTGAGAGTTTTGAAACAGCGATTCAAAATTTAATGCAAGCAAAACTGATGAAGTTACAGCGAGTTGAAACAAAAAAAGCAAGACAAAATGTTTATACACTGTTTTAATTTCCTTCAATTATATTATCTTAATATTGGTGTAGTCTTACTGAATTTTTTGTATGCTCATGATATGCAGCAATGTACCCTGAACACGATAGTAGGCTCAGTTTAACCTAAATATCAACTGGTAGCCTGGTATCATGATGGTATATTATCTCTAAATGCAGAAACACGGATAAAAGATGATTACATGTAAATATTGGGTCCTGTAATATCAAGATCAGTAATTGAAACTGTCGCCGAAAATAGGAACATTGCCGGACGTGAAAAATTGGTTAAATTTGTACTTTCAACCAGTAATTGAGTATGAGGTCAAAATTACTCTTTTCCCATGTATTATGATGTGTTAAGACTGATGGTCACATTAAAAACGTCGAAAATGCCTTATTTTGCAGTTATCTCCCCCTTCATAACAAACCTGGGGACCCGTCGGGAACGCGGGGTTTTGGGCGGGGAGAATGGCAACTAGTAGTTTTGTACTGATAGTATATTATGTGGATGACGTAAGATGTATCCGTTAAACACTCTACGGAATAACATAAGCCCGGAAATATATAAAAATAAAATAACTGATAGTCTACGGGAATTACTTACCTATTCCTCGAAAAATCTCAACAGTTAAACCAGTTTAATACAGTACATGGACATTGGTTATTTAACCTAACACAACTGGGGGGAGCGGGCGCCCGGACGCCACCGCTAGTTCACTAACCTAACCTGGGCGTTGGTCGAGAAGTCTAACTTAAAGCAGGGAAAAAGGCGAGATAACTGCAATATGATGCATTTCCAACGACTTTGAGTGCGATCATCATTCTTAACGCACCAAAATACATAGGAAAAGAGTACTTTCAACCTCTTACTTTACTGGTTGTAAGTACCAAATTACCAAAAATTGGAACACTCGCCTACGGCGGGAACAGTTCCAGTTATCGTGTTCACAATGTCTGTTTCTCCTTACGAACCTAACTCACTTCATTCACCTTATTTAAAGCCGTCATCACCCATAAAAAGTCACTTTCATACAATTTCATTGTCGACTGAGAGCCTCCCAAAACACACAATAACATGGAGCTCTAATTTCGCGTCTTTGTGATATTCACGCCAGTATTTCCTAAGTGTACTTCATCTATGACACCTAACTCACTTCATTCAACTTATTTAAGCATCTCATCTTCCATAACAAGTCACATATGGAACAATTAAAATATCGAAGAGGACCTCCAAGCCACAGATTAATAGCGTACCGATATATCATGTTTCACTAATGTTTACCCGGGTATCTACATATGTGCTTCTCCTGCCACACCTAACACACTTCCTTCTATTTGTTTAGTGTCCTAATATTACACGGTACTTGCATTTCGAGGGAGATAATGTCCGTAGTGGGAGACTTGTAAAGATGCGGAGGAAGACGCCATTTTATTCATGCTGCACTTGAATATCGAAAACACCTCTGGAGCAATGTTGAATATGCGAAATATATATCAATGGCGGAATATGGAATATTGAATAACACCATATCAAGTGCGAAAACATGTTCCAAAGCGCGCGCGAGGACAGAATCAAATCAAGATGGACAAAGTTTTTTCAAGATTCTTGATGCAAATGCCTCGCGAGTAAGCCCCCTATAGGAGCACTTGAATATTGAAAACACCCCTTAAATTTTAATGTTGAATATGGACCATGTCAAGTCCGAAAACATGCTCCAAAGCGCGCGCGAGGACAGAATCAAATCAAGATGGACCAAGCTTTTTCAAAATTATTGATGTAAATACCTCGCGAGTAGCCCCCACATGATCATGGCACCCAGGGCCCAGGCACAGGCTCAGGTCTAACTCCGTCTGTGTGTGGTGAAGATGTGCATCCCTTATTTCCCTTATTTCCCTACTTCCCACCTCTCATAAGTCGTGTCATAAGGTAAGACATGTGCCAGGAACTATTAAACGAGTCACATAACGTGGTGGTGAGGTGGTAGTGTGAGTTTAAAGGTTATGACACGAGGTATAGCAGGTTAATACGTGTGTTGGGATGTCTTGTGGCGGTGCTAGTGTCTGTTATTAGTGAATCTGTTATTAGTGATGCTGCTCGTGTCTGTTATTAGTGAGGACACAAACACATCAAAATCTATTATAATATAAATAAAAGGTTTGTTTTTATTATAGCGGAAAGTTTTGAACCCAGAAATACCCCATTTTTACCCATTTAGCGTGCATATTCAGCCTCAGCTTGTGTGTTATATCATGCAATTCAGCCCCACACCCTTTCTTACCCCTTATATAGCCTTGAATATTGCACGGGAACCCGTAAATTGAGGTGGTATCCGTTGATTCGGGCCGCCAGTTGAAACAGGCCGCCTATAGTAGCATGCATACCCAGCAGACAGGTCGGTTCGCCGAGCTGCGCCTAGGTTAGGTATACTTTGTGGTTAAGGTTAGGTTAGGTTAGGTTAGGTATACTTTGTGGTTAAGGTTAGGTTAGGTATACTTTGTGTTTAGGTTAGGTTAGGTATACTTTGTGGTTAAGGTTAGGTTAGGTATACTTTGTGGTTAAGGTTAGGTTAGGTATACTTTGTGGTTAAGGTTAGGTTAGGTATACTTTGTGGTTAGGTTAGGTTAGGTATACTTTGTGGTTAAGGTTAGGTTAGGTTTCATTAAAACCTATAAGTTTAGGTTAGGTTTCATTAAAACCTATAACTTTAGGTTAGGTTTCATTAAAACCTATAAGGTTAGGTTAAGTTTCATTAAAACCTATAAATTTAGGTTAGGTTTCATTAAAACCTATAAGTTTAGGTTAGGTTTCATTAAAGCACAGGGCGGTGCGCACCGCCCTGTCTGCTTGGTATGCATTTAATATAGGGGGCCTGATTCAACTGGCGACCCGAATCAACTGTATACAATTGAGGTAAACAGCAGAAGAAAATAAGATAAGTGAAGCCAGAAATACCCATTTTTACCCATTTAGCGTGCATATATTGCCTCTGCTTGGGTGTTATATCATGCAATACAGCCCCATACACTTTCTTACCTCTTAAATAGCCTTGAATATTGCATGGGGAGGCGTAAATTGAGGTCTAAATGTAAGAATAAGTATAAATATCCAATATGGCCGCTGTGACGTCATCAAGGACTTGATCAGAGCTCCTCTTGATCTTGACATCCAGCTCGAGGCTACAACTATTCCCTTCATTAATCAAAACATCAAATAATGAATAAATCAACACGGATAAAGTAAACTATTGATAAATAGGACACAATAAGCCTAAAAAGACAATAAAATAACGAAGAATGATTGAAATGTCGTATTTTAAAAGATGGCCGAATTAACCTCAAATTCACCATAACAAAAATCGACTTTTTAACAAAGCTTTTATAATTCGTGAAAAAATATGAGCTAATAGTATATGATGTGTGTATCTTACAAACAGTAACAGATCCTCGTTTAGTGTTGAAAGCAGGGAGCAAAACTACTTTTGTTTTTTCGATAATTTGACCCTTTCAACCACTGAGTCAGATGTATTCCTCCAGTAAACACGTGAAAAACACGTCCTATAAACACACACAAATACACTGCGACTGTAGGCATAGCTATTCACACACAAATAACCTCACCGCTCATTTAGAAGGAAGAACAAGGTTGACTTTAAAATATAAACAAAAAACCCCTCAGACAAAAATACAAAATACAGACACCAGGCGCATGATTAATACATTAAACGATGCGGACATATCGAAATATATTAAAACACACAAAAATCTCCCTATATTCAGTGTAATAAAGAATTCTCAACAAAATTTCGGAAAAATTTACTGTTTTACTAACTGATTGAGTCATATCTCTTTTACGAAGGCCTTAAAACTTGGAGACTTTATATGGAAAGTCTTACGAAAAACTCGTGTTTTCAATAAGGTTGTGCAATCCTATATCGGTGCACGAATAAAAAAAGTTAATATTCGTTTTAAAATGCGTAATAGGCACCTCGTAAATTGGCGGGAGCCCAGGACCAATCAGAGGCCTCGCTACACTGAGAGCCAATCAGAGGCTCGCTACATCTCTCAGCCAATCAGCATTCAGGAGCCACTGGGCGGCCATGTTTGTTGTTTACTCAAGATTTAAAACTTATTTTAAGGGGAAATAAGATGAATTCCCTTAATCCCTTTTTTTGGCAATTAAGTAACAATAGGAGTTTTGTTGTGATAAATAAGGGGGGACGATAAACATTGCCCTATATAAGCCTTTCAGCGTTTTTCCCCCTAAAATTATGACATCTAGTTTAATCCGGTCGATGGAATTTTGAGGTGTTCTCTCAAGTGTCTCCCCGGAAAACTAAGAGACGTACCCAGGTATACATTGATGCCTGTTATAGGGTTTGGTCCCCGTGCCCGAATTCTTTTATTTACCCCTGTGGCCCGCGCCGTACCCCTGGCGGGACGGGGCTGACGCCCTTATAGTGGACAGAACTGCCTTCGCTCTTTATATTTTTTAGTTTGATATAAATATTTGGGGGGACTTCGATGACATGTTTGATTTTACCCTAAAACCATTTTTAACACATTTGGCCCCCGTTAAAGGGGGCAGCTCTCCCCACAACCAACGGCGGTTGTACTGTGGAGATACGTAGTACATAGGAAGTGGTGTGTGTGTGTAACTCCATGTAATAAAGCACGGAATTTTGGCTATGAAAAAGTAGTCAGTGTCTCAGAAAATGACCGCGCAGTCCTCGTCCATTTTTACCGGCGTGAGACCTAGGTCCGCAGGTACGGCGGAGGTACGTAGTGGTCCATAACAAGCTACTGCTCCTTATTTATCCTTCCTCGACCTTCCATAGGGTCGATAATCCCGTCATTTAAGGTTAATAATGGACAAAACAACAACAACAAATGATAACATAAGCAGGAGGCCGCGTCCCCCCCGATGTGTCATCGCCCAGCCACTGCCTGTGCCCGTGACGTCACTCAGCGCCCGAGGCACAACACAGGCTGCAGCCCTTCATTACACATTATACACACTAAATAATGAAGGAACTACCACGGATAATGTAAAATGATCATAAATACACCACGTACACCCTCAAAAACCCATAAAATAACCAAGAAATAAGGAAATTCAAGTTGTGAAGAAGTGACGAATTCACTGCGCAATATTTACAACTACGTACACACAAAATTTCACTTTTTAACTAAGGCTTTAAAAAATAGGGAATCATATGATTTGTTCACTACGTGAATAATGTAGCTTAAAAACAGTAACAGATCCTAGTTTGGAGTAGCAGTAAAAAAGTCGGTTTTGTGTTTTTGTTAAGGTAACGTAACATTTTAAAGCACTGAGTCAGCCGTTTTTCTCCCCTAAGCACATGAAGTACACGGTAGCAGAACGCACACAAACACAAAGAGTGTGTGAATAACTTGGGAAACACAGACAAACCCATACACTTCAAGTACAAGGAAGAATATGACCGATACAAAATATCAACAAAATAAAAGTCCAAGATTAAGATCTGAAAAATAGAAACCAACGCATTTGGCCCATGGTTAATGCCTAAAACGATGCGGACAGATCGAAATATATTGAAACAAACAGAAATCCTCCTAAAATTGATGTAGAAATATAATTATTGATATGTAAAGGACAAATAGATGGCATTACTAACTGTAAAAAAAAAAAAAATCAATAAGCAATCAAAACAGCCCAAGAAACATTAAAATATATACAGGAAAATGCAGATAACTTTAAAATGAATTAAAACTAACAAAAAACCTCATCAATAGCCGCTTAATTGGAGGAGAAATGAGAAAGTAAATTGGTTAATATTCCGCAGGAGTTAGCGGGCTCGGTAAAACTGCACACCAACAACTCCAGCCCTTTTTGACTTATAATCTTCCCCGCTACCCAACACACACACAGGACCTGGGCGGGAAGCGGAGTTTTGGGCGGCGGGGAAAAAAAACAAATTAATGTTCCTCAAAAATAAAGTTGCCTAATCTAATAAAGATCTAGATAAACTAAACCTAACTTAGCCTAATAAAGAGAGTTCACTAACCTAACCCCCAATACCCAGAAATGTCCCGGTTAGGTTAGTAAACTAGCGGAGGAGGGTCTTGGGGGTTAGGTTAGTGATCTCTTGACTTAACTGACTGTCCTTTTTCTGTCTTCCTACACTTAAACTGCCTGTCCTCCCCACAGATATGAAGGGGGTCCCCACAGATATGAAGGGGGTGGTGCTACTGGTGGGGTCGGGGGGCCGGGAGCACGCCCTGGCCCTCTCTCTGGCCGCCAGCCCCAGCGTGACGGCCCTTCTGGTGGCCCCGGGCAACGCGGGCACCGGCAGCACTCCCAAGGCTCGGAACATTACTTTGCCCCTAGACGATCACAAGGTAAGCTGCTATAGTTGCCCCTGAGGGAAGGAACGAACGGTTTTTTAGTGTTTCTGATTGTCTATGTATGAAAGAAAGTATGTTTTTGTGTGTTTCAAAGAAAGTACGTGTTTTTAGGTGGTTGAAGGAAATATGTGTGAAGGAAAGTGTGGCCCATACCAAGAGTCATGATGAAGGTTGAGCGACGACCTTCGTCGACTGAGGAAGGGTACCATTAAACGGATATTTTTCGGAACGAAGAGCAGCGACGACGGTCGAAGGTCACACGGGGATACCCGTGTCTTTGTGCCGACCGTCGTCGCTGCTCTTCGTTCCGAAAAATATCCCTTTTATGGTACCCTTCCTCAGTCGACGAAGGTCGTCGCTCGACCTTCATCATGACTCTTGGTACGGGCCTATTGTGTTTTTGTGTGCTTTGATTGTCTGTGTGTGAAGGACGATACATTTTTTGGGGAGTTTGAAGGTATGTATTTACATTTCCAGGTATTCGAAGGGAGGTAGAGGTGCTGCAATATGTGTATTGGTATAAGGAGTGAGGTAATAAACGCCGCAATATGTGTATTGGTATAAGGAGTGAGGTATACTCATGGTACTCTTTCTTCCACAGGCGGTGGTGGAGGCGTGTAGGGAGCAAAGGGTGGACTTGGTTGTGGTGGGGCCCGAGGATCCACTTGCTGCGGGGCTCGCCAACGCACTCAAGGCTGCCGACATCAAGGTGCGTTTTTGTCCCTCGCAACACACTCCACATTCTATTATTTTCTGTGACATTATTATTATTAGACATTAGTTCTGGTGAGTTTTGATGTGTTTTGAATTAATCGAATTAAATCGTACACAAGTTGTTTCGTACCCAGGTTTGTTAGTTTCCGTACACTGATTTTGAGTACGTATTTTCGTACATACCTGGTGTCGTTTCGTAGCTCTAGCAGTCAAGTTCAACTCTGAGCTGAGCAGAGTGTACGCAACGACTTTCATATAGACTACGAAACAACTTTTTGGTTGGTGTACGAAACAACATGTGTACGAACTGACGTCACCCCGGTCCTCCAACCCACACAGGTTTTCGGGCCGTCCAAGGAAGCCGCCAGGATTGAGTCTGATAAGGCTTGGGCCAAAACCTTCATGGACAAATATGACATACCGACGGCCGTCCACCAGACCTTCACCAGCCCCGGGGAGGCCAAGGAATTCATCAAGAAGTAGGAGACAATGTTTATATTTATGCACTAATGTAGGAGACAATGTTTATATTTATGCACTAAAGTAGGAGAGAATGTTTATATTTATGCACTAAAGTAGGAGACAATGTTTATATTTATGCACTTAAGTAGGAGACAATGTTTATATTTATGCACTAAAGTAGGAGACAATGTTTATATTTATGCACTAAAGTAGGAGACAATGTTTATATTTATGCACTAAAGTAGGAGAGAATGTTTATATTTACGCAAACAGACTATCTTCTTAACATTTATTTAGTGTTGGCGTTTTGTGTTTTTATGAAGAATACAAGAGAATAATGAAAGACAAATTTAGACATACAGACTATTTACACTGTCATTTAGTATTAGCATCTGTGTTTCAAGGAGGGTTCTCTTTGCAGGAGTGTTTGTAATTAAACACATCTAAGACATCAGGTCCATGAAAGAGTCTCGGCTCAGTGGACCGCGGCTTGTATATAAGTACTGTATAATTAACCCTTGAGACCCAGAACGTAATTTCCATCGTAATTTGGGTACCATTAGATGATTTTTAGTGACTATAAGCAATATTTTATAGATATGACCTGTTTAGTATCCTTGTCCACTAACTAATTGGGTATATTCAGTGACTTTTCGTAATTTTATGGCTCGACAACAAACTATTTTATATAGCAAATGAAAGATCTGGGCGTGAAGGGGTTAAGATTATGATTGACGTATTATGTAGCGAATAGTGTCTTCATATTGAGTCAACTGTAGTTTATTCATTTATATATTCTTACACTTGTCTCCCCCCAATTAATATATATATATATTTTATATATATATATATATAATATATATATATATATATATATATATATATATATATATATATATATATATATTTTATATATATATATATATATATATATATATATATATATATATATATATATATATACAGTATATATAGCATAGCGTATGCCCCCAACTTTACCTTACCTTAGTATTAGCACCTGTGTTTGAGTGAGGGTTCTCTTTGCAGGAGTGATTGGTGTGGGTTCGCCGTGAAGGCCTCAGGACTGGCGTTGGGCAAGGGGGGTGGTGGTGGCGGACACGGTGGTCGCCGCGTGTGCTGCCGTGGACACTATTAGCGACACCTTCAGGGTGGCGGGGCAGACGCTGGTGGTGGAGGAGAAGCTGCACGGAGAGGAGATCTCGGTGAGTGGAGGAGGTGGAAGATGAGAGAGAGTGGAGGAGGAAATAGATGAGAGAGAGAGAGTGGAGGAGGATATAGATGAGAGAGAGAGAGAGTGTTCGGTTGAAAATGAGAGAAAGAGATAGGAAGTTCTGTAGAAGATGAGAAAGAGGAAAAAAATAAGTGCATTTCCCTTTTGAATACCTATGTTGTATGAATATTATGCTATGTGTGGAGGAAAAGCTCGTGGAGGTATGGGGCGGAGATTTCGGTGAGTGGAGGAGGAGAGAGAGAGAGGTCTGTTGTTTCTCTTTGAATACCTCCCATTTTTTAGTATTGAAGGATTTGAGCAAAGGTGGGCACCAAACCGTTAATCCGTTCATCATTAATTAACGAAGTTAACATTTTCGTTAACGATTTAACTTTTAAGTTTACTTTGGATTTCATTATCGGACTAATTAACTTCCGTTACATTTAAATTCCGTTAACTCAAGTCCGCTAACCCAAAAATTTGCAAGCAAGGACTTGCTGACAGATGCTGCCTTTTTGGGTGAGCAAGTAAGTGTTGGTGGACTTGTTCATCAAGTTCAACACAGCCATCCCCTCCAGTGCTGCAGTGGAGCGTTTGTTCTCTATGGGCAAGGACATCTTGAGGGCCAAGAGATCATCCCTGTCTGATGAAAACTTTGACATGCTACTTTTCATGAAGGGCAACATGCATCTCATGAACAAAATGGAGAGCGAGAAGAAGACGAAAAATTAAATTATGTATATATCGTGTTTTTCATTATTTATTTTTTTATTTATTTCGGCCAGTTTATCAATACTTTTTTTGAGTTTAATACTAATATTGTGTTTCATTTAAAAAAAAATTCACCCTTCTCTGGCTCTAAAGGCCTTTAAAAACCTAAAACAGAGCCAAAACTATGAAATCTGCCTTTTTTAGGTTCTTTTAAAAGTTAAAGCTATAAAATCTGCCTTTTTTTTTTTTTTTAACTCTAAAGCAAAAAAAACTAGTTTTTGGGTTCTAAAGCCCTTAAAAAACCCCATAAAGGCAGATTTTATAGTTTTAGCACTTTTCAAAGGTGTTTTTAGGTGGTTTTAGAGCAAAAACGGATATTTTTTTTTTTTCTAGAAAAAAAAATTAACGTTAACGGTTTATCGATAACTTCCGTTACATTTTTAAAGAATTAACTGATTAACGGTTATCGAAGTAAATTTTTTGGATAACGGATTAACGGTTAACGAAGTTAACTTTTTGTTTAACGGCGCCCACCACTGGATTTGAGGAGACAGAAGATGAGAGAGAGAGGAGTCTGCATTCTCTTTTGAATACCAATGTTTTTACTCCTCAGGTATTGCTTTTTATATCGTAAGTATTGAAAGAGTTGAAGTAATAGAGAATGAGAGATAAAATTTGTGGTAACTGGACACACACACAGAGGTCTGCTGAAATATATATATATTATATATATATATATAGATATATATAATATATATATATATATATAGATAGAGAGAGAGAGAGAGAGAGAGAGAGAGAGAGAGAGAGAGAGAGAGGTCTGTAAAGATGAGAGAGAGAAAGGTCTGCAGAAGATGACATAGAGAAAAGGTCTCTAGAAGACGAGAGAGAGAGAAAGGTCTGCAGAAGATGAGAGAGTGGTCTGCGGAAAATGAGAGAGAGGGAGAGGTCTGGTCTGTAGAAGATGAGAGGGAAAGGTCTGCAGAAGATGAGAGAGAGAGAAAGGTCTGCAGAAGATGAGAGAGAGAGGGAGAGGTCTGCAGAAGATGAGAGAGAGAGAAAGGTCTGCAGAAGATGAGAGAGAGAGAAAGGTCTGCAGAAGATGAGAGAGAGAGGGAGAGGTCTGCAGAAGATGAGAGAGCGAGAGAAAGGTCTCTAGAAGATGAGAGAGAGAGGGAGAGGTCTGCAGAAGATGTGAGAGAGAGGGAGAGGTCTGCAGAATATGTGAGAGAGAGGGAGAGGTCTGCAGTAGATGAGAGAGAGAGGGAGAGGTCTGCAGAATATGTGAGAGAGAGGGAGAGGTCTGCAGTAGATGAGAGAGAGAGGGAGAGGTCTGCAGAAGATGTGAGAGAGAGAGAGAGGTCTGCAGAATATGTGAGTGAGAGGGAGAGGTCTGCAGAAGATGTGAGAGAGAGGGAGAGGTCTGCAGAATATGTGAGAGAGAGGGAGAGGTCTGCAGAAGATGAGAGAGAGGGAGAGGTCTGCAGAAGATGTGAGAGAGAGGGAGAGGTCTGCAGAAGATGTGAGAGAGGTCTACAGAAGCTGAGAGCGAGGAAAAAATCAGTGCATTTCTCTTCTGCATATCTAGGTACAGGAGTATGATAGAAGTATTACAAGGTGAAAAATGTGTATGGGTGTATAATCTAATCTTTAAATAGTAAGAATTTGATGGTTTATGAGCTCTTATGTGTATATGTTCTATCGTAATCTGTATAGTTATTATTATTATTATCATGTTACCCACTTTTTCCCCTTTAGGTTTTGTGCTTCACGGACGGGACAGTGGTTAGGGTGATGCCCCCAGCCCAGGACCACCAGCGCCTTGGGGAGGGGGACCAGGGACCCAACACAGGGGGCATGGGAGCCTACTGTCCCTGCCCCTTCCCCTCCCCTGCCCTCCTGGAGACCATCAAAACAGACATTCTTGAGAAGGCTGTATGCGGCCTTAGTACGGAAGGATCGCCATTCGTCGGTGAGAAGAATGTGTACTCATGTTTTCCTGCCTACTTCACTATTCATTCTGTCCTTCTCTTATTAACCCCTTCACGCCCAGATCTTTCCTATGCTATAAAAAATTTAGTGTTGTCGAGCCATAAAATAACGAAAAGTGACTGAATATACCAAATTAGTTAGTCGACAAGGATACTAAACAGGTCATATCCATAAAATTTTGCTTATATTCACTAAAAATTGTCTAATGGCCTACCTAAATTACAATGGAAATTACGTTCTGGGCCTCAAGGGGTTAATGTACTCTAAAAAGCTACTATTTCCGTATAGTCTAATCCATCTAGCATCTGTTTGTAGTGCTCTCCCAGATGTACTCTTTCTATAATCATTCAGTCTTATTGTACTCCACTATTAGCACCTTTACATAAGAACATAAGAAAATAAGGAAGCTACAAGAGGCCGTGAGACCTACACGAGGTAGTTCCTGTTACTTAACTCTACCTACATCCACCTCTCTTCTCCATCCATGAATTTATCCAGACTCCTTTTAAAGACCCCAATAGACTCTGCACTAACCACCTGACGACTGAGTCCATTCCAATCATTTACCACCCTATTTGTGAACCAGTTTCTCCCTATTTCCCTTTTAAATCTACGTTTTTCCAGCTTGAATCCGTGACTTCTTGTTCTACCCTGGTTACTAGCCGTAAGAACTTTTCCTACATCGCCTATATTGTATCCCTTTATCCACTTAAAAACTTCTATCAGATCGCCCCTTACTCTACGTCTCTCGAGTGTGTGTAAATCTTTAGTGTAAACTTTATATTATTGTACTTCTATGGGTAACACTGTACTCCCATGGGTAACACTGTACTTCTATGGGTAACACTGTACTTCTATGGGTAACACTGTACTTCTATGGGTAACACTGTACTCCCATGGGTAACACTGTACTTCTATGGGTAACACTGTACTTCTATGGGTAACACTGTACTTCTATGGGTAACACTGTACTCCCATGGGTAACACTGTACTTCTATGGGTAACACTGTACTTCTATGGGTAACACTGTACTTATATGGGTAACACTGTACTTGTATGGGTAACACTGTACTTCTATGGGTAACACTGTACTTCTATGGGTAACACTGTACTTCTATGGGTAACACTGTACTTCTATGGGTAACACTGTACTTCTATGGGTAACACTGTACTTCCATGGGTAACACTGTACTTCTATGGGTAACACTGTACTTCTATGGGTAACACTGTACTTCCATGGGTAACACTGTACTTCTATGGGTAACACTGTACTTCCATGTGTTAACACTGTACTTCTATGGGTAACACTGTACTTCCTATGGGTAACACTGTACTTCTATGGGTAACACTGTACTTCCATGGGTAACACTGTACTCCCATGGGTAACAATGTACTTCTATGGGTAACACTGTACTTCCATGGGTAACACTGTACTCCCATGGGTAACACTGTACTCCCATGGGTAACACTGTACTTCTATGGGTAACACTGTACTCCCATGGGTAACACTGTACTTCTATGGGTAACACTGTACTTCTATGGGTAACACTGTACTTATATGGGTAACAGTGTACTTATATGGGTAACACTGTACTTCTATGGGTAACACTGTACTTCTATGGGTAACACTGTACTTCTATGGGTAACACTGTACTTCTATGGGTAACACTGTACTCCCATGGGTAACACTGTACTTCTATGGGTAACACTGTACTTCTATGGGTAACACTGTACTTATATGGGTAACACTGTACTTATATGGGTAACACTGTACTTCTATGGGTAACACTGTACTTCTATGGGTAACACTGTACTTCTATGGGTAACACTGTACTTCTATGGGTAACACTGTACTTCCATGGGTAACACTGTACTTCCATGGCTCCCACAGGGGTGTTGTACGCCGGCATCATGCTCACCCCAGCGGGGCCCGTGGTACTAGAGTTCAACTGCCGCTTTGGTGATCCCGAGACCCAGGTCATCCTCCCCCTGCTGCACGCTGACCTCTTTGAGGTCATGATGGTGAGGCTCAGGCGATAGGGTAAAGGAGTCTTTTTGGTGACGCCTGTATTGGTTTTAAGGTCGATATGATGCTTTGTTTTTAGGTAAATTTAGGTTTTGTGGACTTTTTTTAAGGATTTTTGTAGCATATCATTTTATAGTTTATTTTATAGTTAGATTTTATGGTTTCTCTCTCTCTCTCTCTCTCTCTCTCTCTCTCTCTCAGTCTCTCAGTCTCTCAGTCTCTCTCTCTCGCTCTCGCTCTCGCTCTCTCTCTCTCTCTCTCTCTCTCTCTCTCCTCTCTCTCTCTCTCTCTCTCTCTCTCTCTCTCTCTCTCCTCTCTCTCTCGTCTTCTCTCTCTCTCTCTCCTCGCTCGCTCGCTCGCTCGCTCCTCTCTCTCGCTCTCTCTCTCTCTCTCTCTCTCTCTCTCTCTCTCTCTCTCTCTCCCCTCTCTCTCTCTCTCTCTCTCCTTTCCTCCATTGATTGACAGTGATTCCTCAATATAATGGGTGAATGGGTGGTTGGTAATGGGTGAATAGGTGAATGGATGGTTGGGAATGGGTGGTTGGTAATGGGTGAATAGGTGAATGGGTGGTTGGGAATGGGTGAATAGGTAATGGAGGGTTGGTAATGGGTGAATAGGTGAATGGATGGTTGGTAATGGATGAATAGGTGAATGGAAAGTTGGTAATGGATGAATGGGTGGTGAAAATCAGATATTGTGGTTGGTATAGGGCCATAGACGAAGAATTCAGATATGGGTAAATGGGTGCTTGGTAATGGGTGAAAGGGTAGTTTTTTTTTTTAGTAAATTATGGTTTTGTGGAGTAAGTCATGTTTCTATTGTGTGTGTGTGTGTGTGTGTGTGTGTGTGAGGTAGTAGTAAACATTCTCCCTGTGGTTCCTGTGCAGGCGTGTATGTGTGTATGTCTGTATGAGTGTGTGTCTGTGTGTGAGGTAGTAGTAAACATTCTCCCTGTGGTTCCTGTGCAGGCGTGTGTGTGTGTGTATGTCTGTATGAGTGTGTGTGTGTGTGTGAGGTAGTAGTAAACATTCTCCCTGTGGTTCCTGTGCAGGCGTGTATGTCTGTATGAGTGTGTGTGTGTGTGTGAGGTAGTAGTAAACATTCTCCCTGTGGTTCCTGTGCAGGCGTGTATGTCTGTATGAGTGTGTGTCTGTGTGTGAGGTAGTAGTGAACATTCTCCCTGTGGTTCCTGTGCAGGCGTGTATGTCTGTATGCGTGTATGTCTGTGTATGAGGTAGTAGTAAACATTCTCCCTGTGGTTCCTGTGCAGGCGTGTATGTCTGTATGAGTGTATGTCTGTGTGTGAGGTAGTAGTAAACATTCTCCCTGTGGTTCCTGTGCAGGCGTGTATGTGTGTATGTCTGTATGAGTGTGTGTCTGTGTGTGAGGTAGTAGTGAACATTCTCCCTGTGGTTCCTGTGCAGGCGTGTGTGTGTGTGTATGTCTGTATGAGTGTATGTCTGTGTGTGAGGTAGTAGTAAACATTCTCCCTGTGGTTCCTGTGCAGGCGTGTATGTCTGTATGCGTGTATGTCTGTGTGTGAGGTAGTAGTAAACATTCTCCCTGTGGTTCCTGTGCAGGCGTGTATGTCTGTATGCGTGTATGTCTGTGTGTGAGGTAGTAGTAAACATTCTCCCTGTGGTTCCTGTGCAGGTGTGTGTGTCTGTATGAGTGTGTGTGTGTGTGTGAGGTAGTAGTAAACATTCTCCCTGTGGTTCCTGTGCAGGCGTGTGTTGAGGGGCGGCTGGGCGAGGCAAGTGTGGCCTTCAAGGATGACCTGAGCTGTGTGGCGGTGTGTGTCGTGAGCCAAGGCTACCCGGGAAGCTATCCCAAGGGCAAGGCTATCACAGGTGACTATGCTGACACCCATTTGTAGGGTTCTGTTTATAGGAATCAGTTTTATATTCATTTGTATTACAGCATGTTACACACACTCACTCGAGAGACGTAGAGTAAGGGGCGATCTGATAGAAGTTTTTAAGTGGTTAAAGGGATACAATAAAGGCTATGTAGGAACATTTCTTACATCTAGTAAGTAGGGTAGAACAAGAAGTAACGGATTCAAGCTGGAAAAGCGTAGATTTAAAAAGGAAATAGGGAGAAACTGGTTCACAAATAGGTTGGTGAATGATTGGAATGGACTCAGTTGTCAGGTGGTCAGTGCGGAGTCTATTGGGGTCTTTAAAAGGAGTCTGGATAAATTCATGGATAGGGAAGAGAGGTGGATGTAGGTAGTGTTAAGTAACAGGAACTACCACGTGTAAGTCTCATGGCCTCTTGTAGCTTCCTTATTTTCCCTTATGTTCTTATGTTTGATTTTACTGTGATTTAGCTGTGCAAGGATTCAATCTCCTCCTCCTCCTCCTCCTCCTCCTCCTCCTCCTCCTCCTCCTCCTCCTCCTCCTCCTCCTCCTCCTCCTCCTCCTCCTCCTCCTCCTCCTCCTCCTCCTCCTCCTCCTCCTCCTCCTCCTCCTCCTCCTCCTCCTCCTCCTCCTCCTCCTCCTCCGCCTCCTCCTCCTCCTCCTCCTCAGGTATCGATGAAGTCACCAAGGAGAAAGCAGCTCAGGTCATTCACGCCGGCACCAAGATGGCTGGCGACACCCTGCTGACCTCCGGGGGCCGGGTGTTGTTCGTGGTGGTGACCGACAAGGCGCTGGGCCAGGCCGCCGCCAGTGCCACACAGCTAGCGGGCCGCATTGCCTTCGAGGGGGCCACCTTCAGGAGAGATATTGCTTCTAAGGCCATCACTACCAATCCCTGGAGGTTAGATGTTTAATTTTTTTACCATTACAAATCTCATTATGGTAAATCTTTACGATAGGACCAAACTTCCCTATACAATTGGGAGCATGGTTTTTGTTTACCTTATTGTATTCTAGGACATATTTTCCATTTGAGCTTTCCGTCGCAAATCAATAGTTTCGGAGATATAGAACATTTTAGGTGGGAGGAAGAATAAATCTCCTTTTTTACAAAATGCCTCCTTCCTCTTCTTGTGACCTGCATCGCTTTTGTTTCGGAGTAAGTTTTCCATGCGCACCCGTGGCTACCTTAACTAACCTGAACCTTACCTTACCTAACCTTACCTTACCTTACCTTACCTTACCTTACCTTACCTTACCTTACCTTACCTTACCTTTAACCTCCTAACTGGGTCCAATAATGAAAAAGTTTGATAAAATACCAAACCCCGAGATTAACCTCCTAGCCACGGGTGCGCATGGAAAACTTACTCCGAAACAAAAGCGATACAGGTCACAAGAAGAGGAAGAAGGAGGCATTTTGTAAACAAGGAGACTTATTCCTCCTCCCACCTAAAATGTTCTATATCTCCGAAACTATTGATTTGCGACAGAAAGCTCAGCGAGAAACTGTCTCTTAGAATACAATAAGGTAAACAAAAACCAATGTCCCAATTGTATAGGGAAGTTTGGTCCTATCGTAAAATAATACCCTCATTATTATTGTTATAATTATTATTATTATTTCAGGCTCCGAGGGTTGACGTACAAGGACAGTGGAGTGGACATTGACGCCGGGAATGAGTTTGTGGCGTCCATCAAGAAGGTCGTCGCTGGCACCTCCGTTCCCGGGGTGATGGGGGGGATGGGGTCATTTGGCGACCTTTTTGACCTCCGGGACACAGGCTTCAAGGATCCCATACTGGTGTCAGGCACGGACGGCGTCGGCACAAAGCTGAAGGTATTGAGACTCACTTATTCCAACATATCCTACTTTTTTATTCCTGTTAATATCTCGATGCTCTCCTTCAACTATCTCTATCCATTGCCTTAACCTCTTTAATGCCCAGATCTCCTAGACACTACCCAAATATCCTACTTTTTGTCTAATTTTTTCGGCACAAAGCTGCAGGTATTGAGGCTCACTTATTCCAACACTTTTATCTTTCTGAGGTCTTTGAGAGAGAGAAGGCTTTTATTGCGGTATTTTGAGAATAATAAGACACAGAGAGAGAGAGAGAAACACTCTATCTCTCTCTTTTGAGTCTCTTAAACATTATAAACTAGTGTAGAATTAAGAACTGAAGAGAGAGGGAAGTCATTTACACTGCTTTACACTGGTAACATCTCGCTCCCTCCCAGGTGGCCCAGACAGCCAGTATCTACGACACCATCGGCCAAGACCTGGTGGCCATGTGTGTGAACGACGTCCTGGTCCACGGCGCCCGGCCCCTCTTTTTCCTGGACTTTTCCTCCACGGGCCGGCTAGAGGGGAAGGTGGCCGTGGACGTGGTGAAGGGAGTGGCCAAGGCGTGTTCCATGGCCGGCTGTGCCCTTATTGGTGGGTGTTGGAGAGAGCTAACTTAACCTGACTTACCCTAACCTAACCTTATTATAAATCTTTGTCTCTTCAAGTTTTGTTGTGCCCTCATTGGTAAGTGTTGGAGAGAGAGAGGGAGAGACAGACAGACAGACAGAGACAGACAGACAGACAGACAGACAGACAGACAGACAGACAGAGACAGACAGACAGAGACAGACAGACAGAGACAGACAGAGACAGACAGAGACAGAGACAGACAGAGACAGACAGAGACAGACAGAGACAGACAGACAGACAGACAGACAGACAGACAGACAGAGAGAAAGGGGAACAATCTACTCAACACTCCTGAACAATCAGTACAACAGTAGAACAATGTAGACTTTGTTATTTTAAGGATTTTTGTATCATCATTTTATATATTTTTGAAGTGAAAGAATCTTTTTGGTGACGCCTGTATTGGAGGGAGAGAGAGAGAGAGAGAGCAATTTAGTCTAGTCTACACTGATGCCTGTTCCTTGGTACTCCCTCAAGGGGGATTGGCCACGACAGAACAGTCTCCACCTGTCCATGCTCCTCATTCTCACATCTTCCTGTCCTCCCACACGCATACTTTAACACTATCTTGCCATTGCATTTAGGGTCAATGTGATGCTTTAGTTAATGTGAATTATGGTTTTGTGGACGTAGTTTCTCATTTTAACCCCTTGAGACCCAGAACGTAATTTCCATTGTAATTTGGGTACCATTAGACGATGTTTAGTGACTATAAGCAATATTTTATAGATATGACTTGTTGAGTATCCTTGTCCACTAACTAATTAGGTATATTCAGTCACTTTTCGTAATTATATGGCTAACAACACATTTTATTTTTTTAGCAAAGGAAAGATCTGGGCGTGAAGGAGTTAAGGATTTTTGTGACATGATTATGTTTTTTATATTCTTTTTCTTTCTTTTTTCTTTTAATGCGTATATTATGTATTATTTTTCTTCTCTCCCTTCTCTCTCTCTCTCTCAATCAATTCAACTCTACTCTTCATCAAACGTGCCCTCATTGCTAAGTGTTTGAGAGAGAGAGAGAGAGAGAGAGAGAGAGAGAGAGAGAGAGAGAGAGAGAGAGAGAGAGAGAGAGAGAGAGAGAGAGAGAGAGAGAGAGAGAGAGAGAGAGAGAGAGAAGGGGAACAATCTACTCAACACTCCTGAACAATCTATTCAACACACTAATCTTCTTCAAACAGGCGGGGAAACAGCGGAGATGCCGGGAATGTACGCGAAAGGCGAGTACGACCCTGCAGGCTTCGTAGTGGGCGCCGTGGAGAGGGAGAACCTACTACCGCGCACCCAGGACCTTGTGGCCGGGGATGTGCTGGTGGGGCTGCCTTCCTCCGGCCTCCACAGCAACGGCTACAGTCTGGTGCGCAAGATTATCGAGGCGTCCAAACTTAAGTACAGCGACTACTGCCCGTGGAACAAGAAGTGTACGCTAGGTGGGTGAATGTACTGCGTTAAATTATTGTTATTTCTTGTTTTATGTTTGTTATTTTTCACTGCTTTATTTCTTCTAATGTTATTTTTCAGGTTTTTTTCATTTTTCTATCTTTTTTATCTTATTTTACATGCAGTGTGAGGGTTTATGAAGAAATTAGTACAGTATATAGGTACATTATTTTACGTTCAGTTTGTGTGAGTGTCATAATCTTACAGGTCCAGTTTGTGAAGGTTTATGGAAAAAACTCTTACATACAAAAAAGCTCTACAAAAGCTCTTACAGTATATACATTATTTCACGGTAGTTTGTCATAATAATCTTAAAGGAGCAGAGTTTTTGACTGTTATAATCGAGTTCATTCCTGTTATAAGCTAATTGGGTAAATGTACCGTGTGAAATTATTATTATTTATCGTTTTATGTTCGTTATTTTTCACTTTTTTATTTTTTATTATAATTTTTTATTTGTATATGTATTTTTTTTTAATGATTATTATTATTATTTCACTACCCCTTCATTTTTTTTTCATTTCACTACCCCTTCTACTTTTCTATCTGTTCTACCCCTTCTTGCATTTATTTTGGAATTAGAATAAAAATTTGGCATCAAAATTTGGAAGTACCTATGTACTGCTTTTATACCCATCAGGGTGGCTCGGTTGGTAGAGCTGCGGGCTCGCGTGTAGCGTCCCTGCATTGAGTCAGCGGTTCGAGTTCACCAAGTTCGTCCTGGCGTGGTGGCATTTTGTGTAGTCAATAACCTTGTAGTTGGTACTTACAAAGTGTCTAGATAGGATCAAAGTATCTTATCTTAATCTTGTTAATTTTCACTCTTCTATCTCTTCTGTTATTTTTCACTGTTTCTTACTGGGGTTTTTCTTCATTTTTCTATCTTTTTTATTTATATTTTACGCGCAGTTTGAGGGTTTATGAAGAAATTAGTATAGTATATATATATATATATATATATATATATATATATATATATATATATATATATATATATATATATATATATATATATATATATATATATATATATTATATATATATATATAATATATATATATATATATATATATATATATATATATATATTTTTTTTTTTTTTTTTTATGACATTTGTGCCTATAGCGCGTGTAGACAGTGCCTTCTAAGGCTCGGATGGTAGGCTCTGGATGTTCACTCGAGGGCTGTGATGGTTGGCCCTCGCCCGTGGTGTGGCAGGCAGGATTGTTATAGTGAAGCCTGTGATTAGAGGCTCATGCCACCCCCCTGTGTCCTACGATGCACTCGCAATCGAAGGTAGAGTTAATGGGCAGGGCATGTGGGTGTTCTTAGGTCACTCGACGGTGCAGAAAGATTTTGGTTTTCGTCGGGGATGGAACTTGGGTCACCGAGAACGCCAGCCGGAGACGCTAACCACTCTGCTACCGCCTCCCTAATATACATTATTTTACGTGCAGTTTGTGAGGGTTTATAGAGAAATTATAACACTATATACATTATATTTTATGTTCAGTTAGTGTGAGTGTCATAATCTCACAGGAGCAGTTTATGAGTTAATGGAAAAAGCTTTTACAGTATATACATTATTTCACGTGTAGTTAATTATGTGAGTGTCATAATCTTACAGGAGCAGAGTTGTTGACCCCCCCTGTTATAATATGACCCCCCCTGTTATAATCTGACCCCCCTCTGTTATAATCTGACCCCCTTGTTATAATCTTCCAGGAGATGAGTTATTGCTGCCCACCCACATCTACAGCAAGTGCCTGGCCAAGGTGCTGGCCGGGGGGCTGCTCAAGGCTGCAGCACACATCACGGGCGGCGGCCTGTTGGAAAACCTGCCTAGGGTTGTGCCGAGCCACCTCACGACACACCTGGACGCCAACCTCTGGCACGTCCACCCCGTGTTTGGCTGGCTGGCATCGCACGGTGGGGACCAGATTGGCTCTCTGTCTCTCTCTCTGTTTATGTGTCTATTTCTCTCTGTTTCCTTCTGTTTCTTTCTGTCTCTGTCTCTTTCTGTCTCCGTCTGTCTGTCTGTTTCTCTCTTTGTTTGTCTCTATTTCTCTCTGTCTGTGTTTCTCTGTCTGTCTTGTTTCTTTCTCTCTCTCTCTCTCTTTCTTTTATATCACTATTTCTCATTTTCTATCTATCTCTCTTCTTTTTCTTTTATATCTTTCTCTTTGTATTCAATTTCCTCCTGTTAATGTATCTACAATGGCAAACAAACCAGTAATATTAAAAGACTTCATAATCATCACTTCTCTTGATCACTATTTGCTAGACAGACAGAGCACAGAAACAGAGACAGACAGAGAGAGAAATAGACATACAGAGACAGACAGAGAGAGAAATAGACAGACATACAGAAACAGACAGAGAAAGAAATAGACAGACATACAGAGACAGACAGAGAGATAAATAGACAGACATACAGAGACAGACAGAGAGAGAAATAGACAGACATACAGAGACAGACAGAGAAAGAAATAGACAGACATACAGAGACAGACAGAGAGAGAAATAGACAGACATACAGAGACAGACAGAGAAAGAAATAGACAGACATACAGAGACAGACAGAGAGATAAATAGACAGACATACAGAGACAGACAGAGAGACATACAGAGACAGACAGAGAGACATACAGAGACAGACAGAGAGACATACAGAGACAGACAGAGAGACATACAGAGACAGACAGAGAGACATACAGAGACAGACAGAGAGAGAAATAGACAGACATACAGAGACAGACAGAGAGAGAAATAGACAGACATACAGAGACAGACAGAGAGAGAAATAGACAGACATACAGAGACAGAAATACAGATAAACAGAGAGAGAAATAGACAGACATACAGAGACAGAAATACAGACAAACAGAGAGAGAAATAGACAGACATACAGAGACAGACAGAGAGAGAAATAGACAGACATACAGAGACAGACAGAGAGATAAATAGACAGACATACAGAGACAGAAATACAGACAAACAGAGAGAGAAATAGACAGACATACAGAGACAGACAGAGAGAGAAATAGACAGACATACAGAGACAGACAGAGAGATAAATAGACAGACATACAGAGACAGAAATACAGATAAACAGAGAGATAAATAGACAGACATACAGAGACAGAAATACAGACAAACAGAGAGAGAAATAGACAGACATACAGAGACAGACAGAGAGATAAATAGACAGACATACAGAGACAGAAATACAGACAAACAGAGAGAGAAATAGACAGACATACAGAGACAGACAGAGAGAGAAATAGACAGACATACAGACAGAAATACAGAAACAGAGAGAAATAGACAGACATACAGAGACAGAGAGAGAAATACAGCTACAGAGACAGACAGAGGAAAATAGACAGGGCATACAGAGACAGAAATACAGATAAACAGAGAGAGAAATAGACAGACAAAGAAGCAGACATACAGAGACAGAAGAGAGATAATAGACAGACATACAGAGACAGAAATACAGATAAACAGAGAGAGAAATAGACAGACATACAGAGACAGTACAGAAACGAGGAGAAATAGACAGACATACAGAGACAGACAGAGAGAAAATACAGACATACAGAGACAGACATACAGAGACAGACAGAGAGATAAATAGACAGACATACAGAGACAGAAATACAGATAAACAGAGAGAGAAATAGACAGACATACAGAGACAGACAGAGAGAGAAATAGACAGACATACAGACAAACAGAAAGAGAATATGAGAGACAGTGACACCAATAATATTTACAAATCTCTGCAGGTGTGAGCGATGAGGAGATTTCCCGGACCTGCAACTGTGGTCTGGGCATGGTCTTGGTGGTGGGGGCAGACCGGATCGCCGAGGTGATGGGTCTGATCGAGTGGAACGGCTGGGGACAGGCTGTTGTGGTGGGACGCCTTGTGACCCGAGACGAAGGTTTGACACTGTTTGTTGCTACTTTCTACCTTTCTTTCTTTTTTTTTTCTTTTTTTTTTACCCTGCTTCTTCTTCTTTTTCTACTACTACTACTACTACTACTACTACTACTACTTATCTGCTAATATTTTGTTTTCTTACCAGCCTTTACTATTATTTCCTTCCTCCATCCATCCTTCCCTCCGTGCCAATAGTCATCTTATATCACGTGGTTTTATCATTTTTGTACACGAGGTAGTTCCTGTTACTTAACACTACCTACATCCACCTTTCATCTCCATCCATGAATTTATCCAGCCTCCTTTTAAATCTCTCTAATGACTCCGCACTAACTACCTGTCTACTGAGTTAATTCCAATCATTTACCACCCTATTTGTGAACCAGTTTTGTCCCTATTTCTTTTTTAAATTACGTTTTTCCAGCTTGAATCCATTACTTCTTGTTCTACCCAATTGGTTCGGTGTATCAAGGGTTTACTGCACGTTTTCCCCATGATACACCTGTAGTAGTTTATATCATGACTGTATAATCTACCCTTGTTTTAGTGCTGTTTTATGCTTTGTATCTGCAAGTATATACGGTTTCAAATTTCACTAATCGTGTTTTTTCCGCGCGACGACGACAGCGGTAGGACACTCTAAACATAAACACTAGATGGCGACCTTAGTGTAGCTCCATTACCAACAAATAAATAAATAAATAACTATGTATTCCCCGCAGGCATGGACCGTGTGGTGGTGGAGGGACTGGCGGACAAACTGTGGGAAATGTCGTGCCCCTCGGTGGTCCAGTGTGCCAACGATGAATTCCCCAAGAAGAACGTGGCGGTGCTGATCTCAGGCACCGGGACCAACCTGCAGGTGAGGGAAGGGTGGTGGTGGTGGTGGTGGTGGTGGTTGTTGTTGTTGTGGTGGTGGTGGTGGTGGTGGGGAGTGGTTGTGGTGGTTGTTGTGGGGGGGTAGTGGCGGTTGTTGTTGTTTGTTGTGGGGGGGTAGTGGTGGTGGTGGTAATGGGGGGGAGGATAGTAGTGGTGATGGTGGTGAATGGTAGTGGTAGTGGGAATTTAGTAAGAGGATATTTTCTCGTATATTTATTTTCCCTTTCTTTTCCATACATGAATTAAGGAGAGGAGGAGGAATTGAAGGATAGTTATACTCCTTGATAGAAAAAAAGAGAGTTCCTATAGGGTTTATAAGTGTTGAAAGAAAGATAAAAACAAGTATAAATATATCAATAGATTAAAATGCTATTCAAATGTGTTATATTGATGAGAAATGTGATATCTTATGACTGAAATATAATCTTTCTTCTATAATAATATAAGCGAAAGTGTGTCTGTCTGTCTGTGTGTGTGTGTGTGTGGTATAGGTTCCGCCCCCCGTGGCGCAAACACCTCATATGGCACATTTTTGGAATCAGGTTGACCAGGGGAAGGTCATAAGCCCACTTATGAGATGATCCGATCAATTTTTTTTTTTTTTTTTTTAGCAGCCTATTAGCGAGAATTGTGAAAACAAAAGTGGGTTGCGAGAATTGAGGAAGCCTTGATGTAGGGTGATGGGTAATGGGTGAGTGAATGGGTGGGGTGATGGGTAATGGGTGTGGGGTGATGGGTGAGTGAATGGGTGGGGGGTGATGGGTTGGGAGTGATGGGTGATGGGTGAGGGAATAGGTGGGGGATGATGGGTAATGGGTGTGGGGTGATGGGTGAGTGAATGGTTGGGGGGTGATGGGTTGGGGGTGAGGGTGATGGGAGGGAATAGGTGGGGGGTGATGGGTAATGGGTGAGTGAATGGGTTGTGGGTGATGGGTAATGGGTGAGTGAATGGGTGGGGGGTGATGGGTAATGGGTGAGTGAATGGGTGTGTGGTGATGGGTAATGGGTGAGTGAATGGGTGGGGGGTGATGGGTTATAATGGGGTGGTGATGGTGGTGAGTGAATGGGTGGGGGGTGATGGGTAATGGGTGAGTGAATGGGTGTGTGGTGATGGGTAATGGGTGGATGTTGAATGGGTGGGGGGTGATGGGTAATGGGTGAGTGAATGGGTGTGTGGTGATGGGTAATGGGTGACTGAATGGGTGGGGGGTGATGGGTAATGGTGAGTGAATGGGTGTGTGGTGATGGGTAATGGGTGAGTGAATGGGTGGGGGTGATGGGTAATGGGTGAGTGAGTGGGTGTGGGGTGATGGGTAATGGGTGAGTGAATGGGTGGGGGTGATGGGTAATGGGTGGAGTGAATGGTGGGGGGTGAGTGAATGGGGTGGGTGGGTATGGGTAATGGGTGGGGGGTGATGGGTAATGGGTGAGTGAATGGGTGGGTGGTGATGGGTAATGGGTGAGTGAATAGGTGGTGGTGATGGGTAATGGGGGAGTGAATGGGTGTGTGGTGATGGGTATGGGTGAGTGAATGGGTGGGGGTGATGGGTAATGGGTGAGTGAATGGGTGGGGGGTGATGGTAATGGGTGAGTGAATGGGTGGGGTGATGGGTAATGGGTGGTGAATGGGGGGGGTAATAATAATTTGTCATGATTCAGTAAGTGAGGGGTATTGGGAGTGAAGGGGGGGGGTGGTGGGAAGGTAGGTGAGTGCAAGTGGGAGGGGGTTTGGGGTTTAAAAGTATGGAGTGTGTCTGTTGGTGTCTGTCTGTGTGTGTGTGGGTGGTGGTGGAAACATCATTGGCACATTTTGGAACAGTTGAAGGGGTATCTAAGCCATTTGGATGTCCGATAAGCACCATTAGCATTTCGCAGGGTTAGAAAAAGCCGGAGGGTGTGGGTAATGGGTGAGTGAATGGGTGGGTGATGGGTAATGGGTTTGGTGGTGATGGGTGAGTGAATGGGTGGGGGGTGATGGGTTGGGGGTGATGGGTGATGGGTGAGGGAATAGGTGGGGGGTGATGGGTAATGGGTGAGTGAATGGGTGTGTGGTGATGGGTTTAAAGGGTGAGTGAATGGGTGGGAGGTTTATGGGTAATGGGTGAGTGAATGGGTGTGGGGATGGGTAATGGGTGAGTGAATGGTGTGTGGTGATGGGTAATGGGTGAGTGAATGGGTGGGGGGTGATGGGTAATGGGTGAGTGAATGGGTGGGGGGTGATGGGTAATTGGTGAGTGAATGGGTGGGGGGTGATGGGTAATGGGTGAGTGAATGGGTGAGGGGTGATGGGTAATGGGTGAGTGGGTGATGGGTAATGGGTGAGTGAATACTACTAATGAGTGAATAATGGGTGGGGGGAATACATACATTTCTACATCCATGATTTCAGGAAAGTTAGAAGGGGCTATCTGGAGAGTCCATGTTTGGTGGGCCGAAGGCCCACCAATAGCCCTCCGCAGGAGCTAGCCAAAAAGTCCGCCCGGAGGGCGGCTTTGCGGCTAGTCAATAATAATAATTTCTTATATACAATAGATTACAATGCTATTTAAATGTGTGTATGTGTGAGAAGTATTTAATATCTGCTAATGTAATCTTTCTTTATCTTATTAATGTCATTTTTTAATCTGTAAAGCCTGATGTAAGGTAATATTTCTTCAGGGCTTCTTTCTTTCAGGCTTTGTGTGGGAAGTATCTAATATGTGGTAATGTTTCTTTAGGGCTTTCTCTTAGGTTTCTTTTAGGGATTTTGGGCTTTTTCTTTTAGGCTTTATTGCTTTTTATTTTAGGGCTTTAAGGCTTTTTCTTTTAGGGCTTTTTATTTTAAGGCTTTATTGCTTTTTATTTTAGGGCTTTAAGTTTTTTTTTTTAGGTTTTAGGGCTTTTTCTTTTAAGGCTATAGGACTTTTTCTTTTTAGGCTTTAGGGCTTTTTCTTTTAAGGGCTTAGGGCTTTTTCTTTTAAGGGTTTAAGGCTTTTTCTTTTAAGACTTTAGGGCTTTCTTTAAGGCTTAAGGGCTTTTTCTTTTAAGGCTTTGGGCTTTTTCTTTTAAGGCTTTAGGGCTTTCTTTTAAGGCTTTAGGTCTTTCGGGCTTTTTCTTTTAGGGCTTTTTCTTTTTAGGCTTTACGGCTTTTTCTTTTAAGGCTTTAGGGCTGTTTTCTTTTAAGGCTTTAGAGCTTTTTCTTTTAAGGCTTTAGGGCTGTTTTCTTTTAAGGCTTTAGGGCTTTTTCTTTTAAGGCCTTAGGCTTTTTTCTTCTAAGGCCTTAGGGCTTTTCTTTTAAGGCTTTATGCTTTGTTTTTCTTTTAGGCTTTTTCTTTAGAGTTAAGTTTTATTTTCAGGCCCTGCTAGATTTCCTTCATTCAAGGAGGTTTTCTTGAGCAGTTGGTGTTGTTAGTTAGCATTTTCTTGCGGGCCTTCAGCTTAGGGCTTTTCTTAGAGGCATTTAGGTTCATTCCTTCATGTGGCTTAGTGATTCCAGCATTGCTGTTATTCCCTTCAGCCCAGATTTTCATAACATCCTTGAGTACCCAGATGTAATTTCATTGCAATTCTGATCCCTCAGTAGACATTATTCATTCTTAGTGGACTTAGCATTCTATTTATAGCATATGTCCTTTTAATACAGAATTACAGGTTTCTTCCTTCATTCATCCCTTCAGTAGTATTTCATTCATTCTTTCATTCCCTTCATAGTATTTCATTCCATTCCTTCATTCCCTCAGTAGTATTTCATTCATTCCTTCATTCCTTCAGTCAGTATTTCCATTCTTATTCCCTTCAGCAGTATTTCATTCATTCCTTCATTCCCTTCAGTAGTATTTCATTCATTCCTTCATTCCCTTCAGTAGTATTTCATTCATTCCTTCATTCCCTTCAGTAGTATTTCATTCATTCCTTCATTCCCTTCAGCAGTATTTCCTTCATTCCCTTTAGTAGTATTTCATTCATTCCTTCATTCCCTTCAGTAGTATTTCATTCATTCCTTCATTCCCTTCAGTAGTATTTCATTCATTCCTTCATTCCCTTCAGTAGTATTTCATTCATTCCTTCATTCCCTTCAGTAGTATTTCATTCATTCCTTCATTCCCTTCAGTAGTATTTCATTCATTCCTTCATTCCCTTCAGCAGTATTTCATTCATTCCTTCATTCCCTTCAGTAGTATTTCATTCATTCCTTCATTCCCTTCAGTAGTATTTCATTCATTCCTTCATTCCCTTCAGTAATATTTCCTTCATTCCCTTCAGTAGTATTTCATTCATTCCTTCATTCCCTTCAGTAGTATTTCATTCATTCCTTCATTTCGATATTCCTTCATTCCTCAGTAGTATTTCATTCATTCCTTCATTCCCTTCAGCAGTATTTCTTCATCCCTTCAGAGATTTCATTCATTCCTTCATTCCCTTCAGTAGTATTTCATTCATTCCTTCATTCCCTTCAGTAGTATTTCATTCATTCCTTCATTCCCTTCAGTAGTATTTCATTCATTCCTTCATTCCCTTCAGCAGTATTTCCTTCATTCCCTTCAGTAGTATTTCATTCATTCCTTCATTCCCTTCAGTAGTATTTCCTTCATTCCTCAGATATTCCTTCATTCCCTTCAGTAGTATTTCATTCATTCCTTCATTCCCTTTAGTAGTATTTCATTCATTCCTTCATTTCCTTCAGCAGTATTTCATTCATTCCTTCATTCCCTTCAGTAGTATTTCATTCATTCCTTCATTCCCTTCAGTAGTATTTCATTCATTCCTTCATTCCCTTCAGCAGTATTTCCTTCATTCCCTTCAGTAGTATTTCATTCATTCCTTCATTCCCTTCAGTAGTATTTCATTCATTCCTTCATTCCCTTCAGTAATATTTCCTTCATTCCCTTCAGTAGTATTTCATTCATTCCTTCATTCCCTTCAGCAGTATTTCCTTCATTCCCTTCAGTAGCATTTCATTCATTCCTTCATTCCCTTCAGTAGTATTTCATTCATTCCTTCATTCCCTTCAGCAGTATTTCCTTCATTCCTTCATTCCCTTCAGTAGTATTTCATTCATTCCTTCATTCCCTTCAGTAGTATTTCATTCATTCCTTCATTTCCTTCAGTGGTATTTCATTCATTCCTTCATTCCCTGCAGTAGTATTTCCTTCATTCCTTCATTCCCTTCAGTAGTATTTCATTCATTCCTTCATTCCCTGCAGTAGTATTTCTTTCATTCGTTCATTCCCTTCAGTAGCATTTCATTCATTCCTTCATTCCCTGCAGTAGTATTTCCTTCATTCCTTCATTCCCTTCAGCAGTATTTCATTCATTCCTTCATTCCCTTCAGTAGTATTTCATTCATTCCTTCATTCCCTTCAGCAGTGTTTCATTAATTCCCTTCAGTAGTATTTCATTCATTCATTCATTCCCTTCAGTAGTATTTCATTCATTCCTTCATTCCCTTCAGTAGTATTACATTCATTCGTTCATTCCCTTCAGTAGCATTTCATTCATTACTTCATTCCCTTCAGTAGCATTTCATTCATTCCTTCATTCCCTTCAGTAGTATTTCCTTCATTCCCTTCAGTAGTATTTCCTTCATGCCTTCATTCCCTTCAGCAGTATTAAATTCATTCCTTCATTCCCTTCAGTAGTATTTCATTCATTCCTTCATTCCCTTCAGTAGTATTTCCTTCATTCCTTCATTCCCTTCAGCAGTATTTCATTCATTCCTTCATTCCCTTCAGTAGTATTTCCTTCACTCCTTCATTCCCTTCAGTAGTATTTCCTTCATTCCTTCATCCCTTCAGCAGTATTTCATTCATTCCTTCATTCCCTTCAGTAGTATTTCATTCACTCCTTCATTCCCTTCAGTAGTATTTCCTTCATTCCTTCATTCCCTTCAGCAGTATTTCATTCATTCCTTCATTCCCTTCAGTAGTATTTCCTTCATTCCCTTCAGTAATATTTCATTCATTCCTTCATTCCCTTCAGTAATATTTCATTCATTCCTTCATTCCCTTCAGCAGTATTTCATTGATTCCTTCATTCCCTCCAGTAGTATTTCCTTCATTCCTTCATTCCCTTCAGCAGTATTTCATTCATTCCTTCATTCCCTTCAGTAGTATTTCATTCATTCCTTCATTCCCTTCAGCAGTATTTCCTTCATTCCTTCATTCCCTTCAGTAGTATTTCCTTCATTCCCTTCAGCAGTATTTCATTCATTCCTTCATTCCCTTCAGTAGTATTTCATTCATTCCTTCATTCCCTTCAGTAGTATTTCATTCATTCCTTCATTCCCTTCAGCAGTATTTCATTCATTCCTTCATTCTTTTCAGTAGTATTTCCCTCATTCCCTTCAGCAGTATTTCATTCATTCCTTCATTCCGTTCAGTAGTATTTCCTTCATTCCCTTCAGTAGTATTTCATTCATTCCTACATTCCCTCCAGCAGTATTTCATTCATTCCTTCATTCCCTTCAGTAGTATTTCCTTCATTCCTTCATTCCCTTCAGCAGTATTTAATTCATTCCTTCATTCCTTCAGTAGTATTGCATTCATTCATTCATTTCCTTCAGCAGTATTTCATTCATTTCCTTCAGTAGTATTTCATTCATTCCTTCATTCCCTTCAGCAGTAATTCATTCATTCCTTCATTCCCTTCAGTAGTATTTCATTCATTCCTTCATTCCCTTCAGTAGTATTTCATTCATTCCTTCATTCCCTTCAGCAGTATTTCATTCATTCCTTCATTCCCTTCAGTAGTATTTCATTCACTCCTTCATTCCCTTCAGCAGTATCTCATTCATTCCTTCATTCCCTTCAGTAGTATTTCATTCACTCCTTCATTCCCTTCAGCAGTATTTCATTCATTCCCTTCAGTAGTATTTCACTCATTCCTTCATTCCCTTCAGCAGTATTTCATTCCTTCCTTCATTCCCTTCAGTAGTATTTCATTCATTCCTTCATTCCCTTCAGTAGTATTTCATTCATTCCTTCATTCCCTTCAGCAGTATTTCATTCATTCATTCATTCCCTTCAGTAATATTTCATTCATTCCTTCATTCCCTTCAGTAGTATTTCATTCCTTCCTTCATTCCCTTCAGCAGTATTTCATTCATTCCTTCATTCCCTTCAGTAGTATTTCATTCACTCCTTCATTCCCTTCAGCAGTATTTCATTCATTCCCTTCAGTAGTATTTCATTCATTCCTTCATTCCCTTCAGCAGTATTTCATTCATTCCTTCATTCCCTTCAGTAGTATTTCATGCATTCCTTCATTCCCTTCAGTAGTATTTCATTCATTCCTTCATTCCCTTCAGCAGTATTTAATTCATTCCTTCATTCCCTTCTGTAGTATTTCATTCATTCCGTCATTCCCTTCAGTAGTATTTCATGCATTCCTTCATTCCCTTCAGTAGTATTTCATTCATTCCTTCATTCCCTTCAGTAGTATTTCTTCATTCCTTCATTCCCTTCAGCAGTATTTCATTCATTCCTTCATTCCCTTCAGTAGTATTTCATTCATTCCTTCATTCCCTTCAGTATTATTTCATTCATTCCTTCATTCCCTGCAGCAGTATTTCATTCATTCCTTCATTCCTTCAGTAGTATTTCCTTCATTCCCTTCAGTAATATTTCATTCATTCCTTCATTCCCTTCAGTAGTATTTCATTCATTCCTTCATTCCTTTCAGCAGTATTTAATTCATTCCTTCATTCCCTTCAGCAGTATTTCATTCATTCCTTCATTCCCTTCAGTAGTATTTCATTCATTCCTTCATTCCCTTCAGCAGTATTTCATTCATTCCTTCATTCCCTTCAGTAGTATTTCCTTCATTCCCTTCAGTAGTATTTCCTTCATTCCCTTCAGTAGTAATTCATTCATTCCTTCATATTGCTAATTTTTTTATTTCTTACCAGTCTTTACTATGATTTCCTCCATCCATCCTTTCCTCCATCTCAATATTTATTTGTTGTAGTCTATCAGCATTAGTACTTGCTCCCTCCTTCCCTGCCTTATCCTCCCTAATCCAATATATCCCGTCCCCTTATGTGGCAAACCAGATATTTTAAGATACAGTTAACCCTCGATAAACCTGCTTAATTACCTGGCCTGCTAAAGATATTAACCCCTTCACGCCCAGATCTTTCCATTAATTAATATATAAAATTGTCTCTTGTTAGCCATGAAATCTCAAAAAATAGCTT
>JACEEZ010021091.1:104072-119072 GCA_016584305.1 Chionoecetes opilio
CCAATAATAATAATACATAATAAAATAATCGAAAAATTCTAAAATAATAGTGATACTAACAATAATATGATAACATAATGATAATAATAATCAAATGATAATAAAATAATAATAATAAAATGTTTAATAATATAAATAATATAATTAAAATAATATTGATAATACCCATAATAAATAATAATATGTATATATATTAATATATATATTATATATATAAAATATATATAATATTATATATATATATATTATATATATATATATATTATATTATATATATATTATATATTATATAAAATATATATATATATATTATAATGTACATATTATATATATATATAAAAACATAAGAAATAAGGAAGCTACAACTACACATATGTATAGATCAAGAATGTGTCATCTTTATCGCACAGTCTGTACATAATTACATATCCCCGGCGTGGCGATCCTTAGTTGCCGGGATAAAGCCCCTTTCACACATTCTAGAGTAGCGCGCAGTATTGTGGCGACTCGTTACTCGCGAAAACACGTGGGCTCACTCGTAGGTACTCGTGGATAGTCGCCATCAAGTCGTATCAAGTAATAAGAGTCGTGGCAGGGTCGCGATGTGTCTTGGTATGCGTGCGAGGGCTGGAAATTTTAGGCATGTTCAAAATCTGGCCGCGCAACGTCACGGCTTTTGGATGTTTAGCGAATGCGTAGCGGACGCGTAGCCGCGTCTGGAGTCCAAGCGTGCTTATCTCTCCGTTTTCTATAGTGATGGTATACTTGTGCATTCCACGTGTGGTTAGACTGCCTCCCTCTTTGAAAATTTGTATGCATTGTCCTTTATCTGAAATTTTGGCAAAAAAAACAAGAAAAAAGAGACCCCCGCCCCTGCAACTTCCCCGGCCCCCCCCGCTGGTTGGGGCTTTCTGCAAATTATTGTTGGGGGGCCGTTTAATATTGGGATGTTTTGTTAAGGAGTAGGCCCCCCCCCCCCCCCCAACCCCCAATACCCACCCCCTTGAATTCCCGGGTTCATCCCCCCTTCCAAACTTCTCTTTTCCTTCCCCCCCTTTCCCTTCCCCCACAGTCTCTGTTTTGCCTTTTTTGACCCGCCTCCCCTCCTCTTCCCCCCCCTATCACTCCCAACCTCTCTCCTCCCCCCCGGAAACCACCCTCTCCCTCCCGTTTCCCTCTTGAGTTCCCTCTCACTCTCTTTTCTTTCTTCCCCCCCTTCTTATAAGGTTTTTTCGGTCTCTTCCACCTCCCCCACTCTCCTCCCTCCCTTTCCCCCTTCCCCTCCCCCCCTTTATCTTCCTCTCTCACTCCCCTACCTTTCCTCCTCCTCCCCTACTTTTTTTTTTTTTCTCTCCCCCGCTCTCTCCCTCTCTCCTCTCTCCCCTCTCCTCTCCCCCCTCTCTCCCCCTCTCTCTCTCTCTCTCTCTCTCTCTCGTCTTCTCCTCTCCTCTCTCTTCTCTCGTCTCTCTCTCTCTCCCCTCTCCCTCTCTCTCTCCCCTCCCCTTTTCTCTCTCTTCTCTCTCTCTTTCCCCTCTCTTTCTCTCTCTCTCCTCGCCTCTCTCTACCAAAAAAGTATAAAATACACATTATTAATATTTTGCCTGTATGCCTCCGGGTGAAAATAAGCTTATCATTATTATTATTGATATTATTATTATTATTAATAATTAGGAAACCATCTTTTTCATAGGTCTGGAGATGGAATAGGTTTAAGAGAGAGAGAGAGAAGATGAGGAAAGAGAAAAGAAGAGAGGGGGAAAGAGAGAGAAAAAGGAAAGAGCGAGAGATGAGGAAAGAGAGAAAGATAGATTGGAGGAAAGAGAAAAGAGACGAGGAAAGAGTTTCTGGGATTCGACACTAGGCTCCGACCACTGGGGTGGAACAAGACGAGAACTTCATCTTCCTCGGCGTTCATGGTTTTTTCAGAATGCCGTGGAAAAAGGCCTGACCTCTGCAAACCAACCAAACTCGCCATACTGGGCTGACCCGCATGGTCTGGCCAGGGTCAAAGAGGTGTCAAATCAGTTTAATCCCTAAAGATAACATTCTCAAACCTGCAGGTGTATGGAAAACTCTTCTTCCCTTTCAATCCTTTTTTTTTCGCTCTCTCTCTCTCTCCCCACTCTCCCCCTCTCTTTTTCTCTCGTTCTCTCTTCTCTCCTCTCTCTTCTCCCCTCTCTCTCTCTCTCTCTCCTCCTCTTCCTTTTTCTCTTTCTCCTCTCTCTCTCTTTTCCCTTTTTCATTTTCTCCTCTTTCTTTTCTTTCTCCCTTTTTCTCTTCCTTTCTCTCTCCTTTTTCGTTCCTTTTCTCCCTCTTCCTCTCTCTCTCTCTTCTCTTCTCTCCTCTCTCCTCTCTCTCTCTCTCTCTCTCTCTTCCTCTCTGTTCTCTCGCTCTCCCGATTTGTTCTTTATAATGTGTAAATATTTTCTTCCCTATTTGTTTGATTACATTCTATCGTAATATAATCTTAGTAGATAAGACAATACAAATGTCCTATGAAAATAAACACATCATTTCAAGCAACTTGTGAATGTAGAAATATGAGAGCCAGAGAGAGAGGCGGGTGGGAGTAGAGGGGAATACTGGCTGGGCAGGACGAGGCCCCCGTGACCCTCACTGGGAAGTGTGAAGTTCTCACTCACGCCACGTGAGTAAGGTCGAACAGATAAACAGGGAGGGAGTCACTTATAGTGTTATATAGTGTTATAGTGGTTAGCACGCTCGGTTCACAACCGCGAAGTCCCGGGTTGGATCCACGGGCGGAGCGGAGAAACATGGGCGGTCTCCTAAAAAACACCCGAGCCCCTGTCCACCCAGTAGTGAATGGGTACCGGGTGTTAGCCGGGGGTTTGTGACGTACCCACCTCCCGGGGTGAGGTGCAGATGACCCTGTATCTCACACGAGATAAAGATTTCCCTCACAGATCAGTCAGGTCAAGCCACCGGGTCGTACAAACTCGAGTGTAGGACAAAACCCCCTAGGACAAAACCCACCTAGGAAAAAACCCTGGGACAAAACCCCCCTAGGACGAAACCCCCTTAGGAAAAAAAAACCTGGGACAAAACCCCCTAGGACAAAACACCCCTAGGAAAAAAAACATGAGGACAAAACCCCCCTAGGACAAAAAAACTAGAAATTTTTAAATCATAATTTTTATTCTTAATATTTGTAGTTTATGAACACATCTCTGAGATGTAAAATATTACATTCACTATATAATATATAGGTTTTGATAGATAGGTTTAGATAGGTTTGATAGGTTTTTACCTATAGCTACCGTAGATAACACTTTAGTCGCCACCTGCTTTAATGTCGCCAGGCGCCATATGTTACGAGTTATAGCATCACTACTGATGTGTATGTGCCACTGAAGATGATACACAGTAGTTTATATCATGACTGTATAATCTACCCTGTTTCAGCGTTGTGTTATGCTTTGTATCTGCAAGTATATACGGTTTCAAATTCCACTACTCGTTTTTTTTTCGGGCGACGACGACGGCGGGAGGACACTCGGAACATAAACACTAGATGGCGACCTTAGTGTAACCCGTTATCAACGTCGCTACGCGGTTGATATTTTTGTAATTTATTCATATACAGCCATAATATGACACAGATGAAGACACAAAATGACACAGACTCTCCAGATAGCGCCTTCAAATTTTCCTGAAATCATCGATGTAGAAATGTAAGTATTAACGCCACCACACGTCTGTAAATTAAAAAGAAACGTTGTCCTGGCTACTTTAGTGTTATCTACGATACATGGGTAATTACGGTACTCAGGTATACAAAACAATGATTAGATGGAGTGAACAAACACAAAGAAAGATTATAATATTTGTCATGATTACTTCAGTAATAAATTGCTTAAATTATATTTTTCTTCTAATTTTAATGGAATTAAACTGAGGGGGTTTTGTCCTATTTCGTACTTTAACTTAGGGGTTTTTGTCCTAGGAGATTTTATCCTAGGGGGATTTTGTCCTAGGGGGGTTTTGTCTGAACCCCAACAAACTCGTAGCAAAATCTTGCAATGTCGTAGCAACTCGTAAACGATTCATAGCAACTTTTAGCGACACTCGTAACTATGCGTACAAACTCTTACCAAAGTCGTATCAACGCGTACTAATTCGTGATTGGGTACTCGAGAAATGACCGATAAAACAGTAGGTGCGGGTCCGGGGCAGCCTGACGTCCTGCACCAGCAAGTGACAATCCGGGGTGGCGGCCTTGATGGTCATGGGCTTGGACTTTTCAGCTGAGATCTTCAGGCCCAGCTCTCTGCATTTTTCACTGACAAGGTCAAGTGCCTGCTGGGCCCTAACGATCCTGTCATCTCGACCTGTGACAACCAGAACGAGGTCATCGGCGTAGCTGAGAAGAGCACGCCCTCCGGAACGGCAGGCTGACGCTGCTCCATTGCAAGTTGAAGGGGAGGGACTGAGGATCCCGCCCTGCGGCGTCCGTTCTCCAGCTCCCAGTAGTGCGCCGTTGCCCGGGAACCCGACCCTGGCTCGCCTGTGGTGGAGGTAGCCTCCTATCCGGGCGGAGGAGTCGTCCCTGGATGCCCTTCTCACCAGCGCGCCAGATAGCTGAGCCGGCCAGCTCGAACGCCTTTCCAAGTCGAGGAAGACATGACGGCGGGGCGGTTGTACTGCAGACACATCAGCTTTCAGGCGCGGGGGGCGAGGAGCAGCCCCCAGGAGGCTTGCCTGGGGGCCGAGGCGGTTTCTCCTGGGGTTTTCCCCTCTCTCTCTTCTCCTCTCTCTCTCTCTCTCCCCCCGAGTCCCAAAAATATGATAGTCAATGTCACACCTCAGTGTAAAAGACAAAATTTCTTCAAGACAAAAGATTTTTAAAATATTAGTGTGTTTTAAAAATTTTTAAAATTAAAAAAATTTTGTTTTTTTTTTAAATTTAATATATTTTTATATATTATATTATTATATTATATATATATTATTTTATAAATTATATATATATATATAAAATTTTATATATATATATATATATATATATTTTATAAGTTGGTATTCTTAGGTAGATACACCCTTGACATTTCAGGTGACAAAGACACTCGTCATTCTTGGGGTTGTTTATGCGCAACGTTTCGCCAAAAGACACTTGGCATAAATCGGGCTAAAAATAGTTAAAACATTAATATACTAAAATGCTAAAAGCGAACATCTAAAAGAATTTTTTTTTTTAAACGATAAAGTAACCCTATATTACTAAAAATACTAAATAATAAATAAAATACAATTTGTACTTAACGGACCTTGGTGTGTATGCTATCTGAGTTGGCAGAGGACTGAATGAACAATAGTTTGCGGTAACATTTGGTTCGTGTGTGGCGATCGAAACGGATCGGACAATCGAAACAGTGTGATAGTCATTTGAGTATATGTAGTTGGTGTGAAGTGACTTGGTTATTAAGATCAGGGACAAATGCTTGATGTGTATGGATTCTAATAATTTAGTGTCACTAGGGTAGTGTGCCTTGGATAGGATACTAAAGTCATTCATAGAAAAAGGGTGATCTAAATCATGTGAGTGTGAGCGGATTGCAGATTGCGAAGGTTGAAGAAATGGTCGACCAGTACGTGCAGAAACCCCTTTTATGCACAGAAAGCCAAAGGGGTTTTAGATTCCTTGTTGTCTCGCCGACGTATCTAGCGTTACAGCTAGAACATTTGAATTCGTATATTATGTTAGAAAAAAGGGGTTTTAGGTATAGAGTCTTTAATTTGAAGTGTGTTCTTAAGGTAAATGAATTAGTAAAAAAATTTTTAAAATTTTTGATTTTAGGAAGATGTAACTTAAGTCGATCATTGAGTTTTTTTCCGAATGGTGTAACTGAGATGGCCGTAAAATGGAATTTTAAACATAGTGTGTGTCTAATATGGGTTCGGGTTCGTTCGACTTGGGTTGAACTTTTCATTTAGGAACTTGGAGATGGTGCTTCATTAATTTGAGGGGTAGCCATTATTTTGGAAAAAAATAGTAATGAATTTGATTTCATTATCAAAGGAAAACCAAATTAAAAAGAGAAACTATAGCATCTGTGTAGTAGGGTTTAAAGTATTGATTTTAAAAAGGTTTGGGATGAATGAAACATATTGAGTTCCCACGCCAGTGAAAGTAGGTTTTCTATAGACTGGGGTGGTAAGATAATTATTTTTACGAGTAACTAGGATATCCAAAAATGGTAGTGATAATTGGTTTTAAACTTCATATGTGTACTTAATGTTGGGTGCTGAGAGTTAAGGTAGTTAAAAAATAAGGGAATGTGCTCGGGATTTTTAAAGAGTAAAAAGTGTCGTCTACATATCGTTTATAATAAAAGGTTTTAAAATGCTTAGGACATTAGACAACCACATTCTTTATGGTGACATAGAAAAGGGATTGGCAAATGAAGGACCTAGGCACGACCCCATGGAAAAACCCCTCAGTTTGGACATATGGTTTTTTTTTTTTAGTATACAGGAGAGTCTTTTATGCTAAAGTTAATAAATCAAGAATTGTTTTTTTTGTGTAATTAAAAAAAAGGGGAGCTTTATGAAATAAATTATCAGTGATTATTTCAAAAGTCCTCTAATGGAATATTTGTAAATATGACTGGATGTCAAAACTAGCCATTACCGCGTTCTTTACGTTTAAATTGTTTTTATTCATGTGCATATTCAAAAGAGTTCTTAATTGTGTGTTTATTACTAGTTAGTTGGTCAATTATCGGGAAAGAAGTATTTAGCTAGGTTATAGTTAAAGGTGCCTATATACTAAGAATTGGGCGTAAGGGTTACCTATTTATGTGTTTTTGGTAATCCATAAAGGACACCAGGGGAGAGCCACTAGGAAATATATAATGGAAAACTCTTTAGTAATGACTTTTTGTTTAAGTAATGTTCTAAGGTGACGGATAAGTCATCCTCCATTTAGTGATGAAAGAAAATGTGTTGTCAGCGAGGACTTTAAATTTAGGTTTATCACCAAGGATGGATTCAGCTTTGTTAATATACTCAGTTTTATCTCAAATTACTGTACCGCGTCCTTTATCGGGTCTAGTGATTAGGATAGTATCATCAGATTTAAGGTCATTTAGGGCATCAAACTGAATTTGTGGGAGTTTTGGGAATCCACAAATCCACAAATCCACAAATTGGATGTACAAATGTAAGTATTAACGCCCCACACGTCTGTAAATAACAAAGAAACGTAGAACTGGCGACTTCACTGTTATCTACGGTAGCTGTAACGCTAGATACGTCGGCGAGACAACAAGGAATCTAACCCTTAGGCTTTCTGAGCATAAAGGTGTTTCTGCACGTACTGGTTGACCCATTTCTTCACCTTTGCAATCTGCAATCCGCTCACACTCACATGATTTAGATCACCCTTTTTCAATTAATGACTTTAGTATCCTATCCAAGGCACACTACCCTAGTGACACTAAATTATTAGAATCCATACACATCAAGCATTTGTCCCCTGATCTTAATAACCAAGTCACTTCACACCAACTACATATACTCAAATGATTATCACACTGTTTCGATTGTCCGACTCTCGTTTCGATCGCCACACACGAGCCTAAATGTTACCCGCAAACTATTGTTCATTCAGTCCTCTGCCAACTCAGACAGCATACACACCAAGGTCCGTTAAGTCAAATTGTATTTTATTTATTATTTATTTTTTTTAGATAATATAGGATTACTTATTGTTTAAAAAAAAAAAATCTTTTAGATGTTCGCTTTTTAGCATTTTAGTATATTAATGGGTTTTAAACTATTTTAGCCTGTGATGCCAAATGTCTTTTGGCCCAAACGTTGCGCATAACAACCCCAAGAATGACGAGTGTCTTTGTCACCCTGAAATGTCAAGATGTGTATATATATATATTAATTATATATATATATATATTTAAAAAATTATATATACTAATAATATATATATATTATATATATACTATATATATACGGGTACACAACACACAACGGGTAATCCGTAACGTAGTTGATAGGTACATGCTGGTTCAAGGGGCCCACATACCGGGTTGTAGGAAAGAGATGTGTGTATGTTATTCACCCATGTCCACGCGAGCTGGCTCGCGATCGCCAGTTTCACCCTCTCAGTGCGAGCTTGGAGCTCATTATTACCGATCTTTGGGCAATGCTGGGACCTCACACACCACACACACCCATCCCCTTGCTCAAGGGGGACAGTAACCGCCCGTATTTGTCAGTGAAAAATCCCCGGGAGCGCGAGGATTCCAACCTTCTACCCACAGAATGGGAGACCGGCACGTTATCAACCTGACCATCGCGCGGTGATGTGTGTGTGTGTGTGTGTGTGTGTGTGTGTGTGGTGTGTGGCTATAAATATCACAGAAAATTTACAAAAATCTGTAAAGAACAAAATTATAGTTTCTTTCTTCCTTTCCTACATTTCCTTATCTCTCTGTATTTGTCTGTCTGTCTCTCATTCTCTATCTCTTATTATCTCTCCCATTGTTTTTTTTCTCTCACACTCATTCTCTTTCATTACGTCTTCTCTCATTCACTCATTATCTCTCATTCTCTTTTTTTCTCTCTTTCTTTTATATATCTTTCTCTCATCCTCTCCCATTTTCCCTCCTGTCATTCTCTCTCTTTTTATTCTCTTATTCTCTCTCATTAACTCACTCATTCTCTCTCATTGTTTCTTTCATTCATTCTCTCTCTCTCTCTCTCTCTCTCTCTCTCTCTCTCTCTCTCTCTCTCTCTCTCTCTCTCTCTCTCTCTCTCTCTCTCTCTCTCTCTCTCTCTCTCTCTCTCTCTCTCTCTCTCTCTCTGACAAAATTTAATCGATAAACGCGAGCCAAAGCCGCTCAAGCTGGCTTGAAGCAGACCGCTTGATGACGGTTCGGCCAAGGGACAGGTTGGCTAGAGTATGGGATGACCAGTGTACAAGTTGGACAAGGGACAAGATGACTTCGTTACGGTAAGACCTGATATCCAATTGACTTGAGTTTCATATGACTTGGGACGAAAATGTCTTGGGGATCATTTGACTACATTACCAATCGCCTCTGTACCATTTGACATGTAACCTTTTCAGGCCCATCCATGATGATCCACTTGAAGGAAGACGCCTCACCCTTCGCGATCCACACACCCCGTCTGAGCCCCCTTGCTTACCGCGAGTCTGTGGAGCAAGAGTTGGAGTCTATGGTGGCCCAGGATATCATTGTTCCTGCCGGCGACGATCCGTCCCCATGGTGCCATCCTTTCGTAGCCGTTGCCAAGCCCAATGGTGGTGTCCGGATCACCACCGACCTGTCTAAACTGAACAAACAGGTGTCACGTCCAGCGCATCCCAAACCCACGCCCTTCGCAGCGATCCGTAGTGTAGACCTGAAGGCGCGCTTTTACTCTAAGGTAGACGCGCTGTGTGGCTACTGGCAAATTGAGCTCGCTGAGGAAGACCAGCCACTGACGACATTCATCACGCCTTACGGCCGCTTCAGGTACAGGTGTGATGAACTGTGTGAAGGTTGTCGACGACATCCTTCTATACGACGAGGACTACTCCGCACACTTACTCCGCGTCCACGAGTATTTCAAGAGCCGTTAAGTACGGTCACCCTCAACGAGGACACAGTTTGTTCTCGCCGAACCTGCAGTATCCATCTGTGGTTACAACCTTTCCAGGGTGGCAATAACGCCGACCCAGAAAAGATCCGTGCCATCAGGGACTTCCCACTCCCTGCCACCTCACTAATACCTCCGCTCTTTCATGGGTCCTTGTGATCAGTTGCGAAGTTTTTCGCCGATATCTCTGCAGCTGCACGCCACTTCGCCCCCTGATGAGCCCCAAGAGGGAAGGACCCATTTTCCTTGAAACCCCGACCACGACGAGGCTTTCCGACGTGTGAAGGAAGCCCTGTCGAGCCATGACCGTCCTCGCCACGTTTGATCCTGCCTTGCCACTGTTTTTGCATACAGATGCCTTCTTCGCTTGTATGGTCTGGATAACGCTTTGCCACAAGACCACGGCGGAGGGTTTTCCGACTGGTTCAGTGTGGTTCCCTGTTCTGCAGAGGCTAACCTCGCTACGTCCATCGCGCTCGAGCTTCTGGGCCGTAGCATGGGCGACATCGAAGTGCGATCCTAAACCTCATCGGCCTGCAGCACTTCGCGGTAGTCACTGACCATCGCCCTTGACGTTGGTGCCCAATCTCTCAACCACTACTCGCTGGATGCAGTTTGAGAATCCTCACCTTCAGCGCTTCAAGGAGAAACTCTCAGCTTACATTTTCACAGCAGTGTGGCGGCGCGTGTAAGCACCTCTGCATTCCCGACGCCTTGTCCCGCACACAGCCGTCGGCCACCCCCCCGGATGAAATGTGAGCACACGAGACCTTGTGCTTCTCTATCAACACTGTCGTTACTCTGCGAGGCCTATTCCAGTCTCTCAGCCCACCAACACGTTCGGAATCTTCGCCTACCTTGACATGGCACTGGAGCTACAAACTGCAGCTTCTGCAACGACCCTTCCTCGTCCAGGCTGCTAGACTGTGTGAAAGAAGGTATTCCTACTCTGCACCGTTACAGTCTAAAACAATACGCTGCTCCCTTACTGGAAACTACGTTGAGGACTTTTATACTGCGTGGGGATCGGGTATCTCTATGGAGCATGTTGTTGTTATTCCAGCTGCTCTTACGCCCGCAACGTCTTGGCCCGCCTCCACGACCCCTCGAGGAGTAGAGGCCACCAAGAGACGCGCGAGAAAGCTGTAATACTGGCCCGGCATCAACCTGACAATCGCCAACACTGTCCAAGCCTGTGGGGGCCATGCCAAGTGATGCGGCCAAGCCAGCGCAGGAGCCCCCTGTTGTCACACGACGATCCCACCTGACTTTTGGTCATGTCAGCCGACTTTTTTAAACTGGTTTCTGGGAAGTCATCCTAGTTATAGCTGAAACCGTCCTCTCTGGTTGGCCCGCTGTGGTGCCATTGGGGGGGTGGCAGCGACACACGTCTGCCCGCCACCATCCGCCAGTTCCGTACTACTTCTGTGACGTGGGGTGGGGGGTCCCTGTGTCGTCTCAGACCACGGAGGACCCCAGATTCACGAACCGTGACTTTCGGCGCGTTCCTCGACCGCTGGGGGTCGCATATGGTGGTCCTTCACCGCATACCCGCATCCCAACGGCCGGACGTCTTGGGCTCAGCACTCAAGATCCGTTCAAAAAACACCTAATCCTGAAGGTGCTCCATCAGGCAATATCGACTGTGATGACTTTGACCGCGACCTGCTGGAGCTCCGCAATGCTTCCGACTCACCGGTCGCTCCCCAGCACAAATCTTGTATGGACTACCTCTCCGTTCTTGCGTCCCCATAGAGACTAGGACCAAGATCCTCCTTCTAAAAAATTGCTCTTGGACTCAGCTGTTTTCAAGATAGATGAGGACAAGACGTTACAGGCTTTTTATCGTGGCACGACGGGCAGGACAACACTTCAGTTATTATACTAAAGCCAGGAACGCGCGGGACATCAAGCTGACTCTATATCTCCTCGACTTCTATACTCAACCCCGCGCCCCACCCAGCGCCACAGCAGGCCAGCGCGACAGCCAGTCAACACAACACGCCTCTCTGCTGTGACCTGCCCTTGGAGGACCCCTCATGATTCAGCCTTACGGATGGACTTTCCAAGCTACTACACTATAATAGTGAGACAATATCGTAGCGGACACTACATGATACCGTATTTTAATTACGCCACTTATTTATATAAATAACACTTAGTGGTGAGATTAAATATTTTTCAAATTAGTTTTTGCTTAAATAGCCATGTGAGGTTTCTAGTAATTTAATTTGTCTGTTATATTTTTCTATAGTATGTTTTAAATTTGATTACCGCTAATGTTTCTAATTTCTTGTAATTCTTAATATTTGTTAGCTCTCAATATCATCCCTTTATGTAATATATATATTCAACATTCTCCTTCTTGAAATTCCTTAAAAAATCCTGAGATGGGTGATAATTAGTTAACTAAATTAAGGTTTGTATTTTGTGATTTATAGACTCTTCCAACAAAAAGTAAGAAAGGTAATGATTATTCACCAAGGAAAGTTTGCTAGGATTGTATAATTACTACATGAACTCGTAGCCTCTTACGACAGGTATGACAGTTACAGGGAAGTTAACCTTTATTTGAGGAATTAACTCTAAATTTGAGTGATGAAAGTAATCACCTTCGATACCTCCGGTGGTACATTTATAAATAACCCTACTGTAAACTCAGTTTAATCCCCTCTACTAACTACAGGCTTGCGCGGATGATCTTATAACGGCCAGAATCCTTTCATCGGTTTACCGCGCAGCTTTTAACAGTTTGCTTCCCAAGCTATAAAAAAAATGCACGAAGGCATGATCGTATGTCTGACAGGGACGTACATCATCTTGCACCCTCACCGGGTGGTTGGAGGGAGGGTTTCCTACCTCTCCTCCCTCCATAGGCGGTTGACAGTTTGCGTGATTTTGAACTTGTAGCCTTCAGCGTCACCTACATCCCTGTGTTTTGGGGGGCAGTGGTTTTGCTGGATTAATTACATAATGGGTGAAAACATATGGATGGCTCAATGATTTCAGCAATCCCATTGATCCTTTACAAGGCTGGGATCAATTAATAAGGAATTTGCAGGCTTAAAGGACTAAGCTTAGACAGTCAAAATTTGAATCGCCGATTTAGGTCTGGCGGAGAGGTGAATCTCCCGCTCCCAAAAAAAACAACCTGGAAACAAAAAAACGTGTAACAGAACCAGGAGCGTGTTAAGGGCGACAGCTTGATGCATCCTAGCCTTACAGCCAGAGAACTGCAGAGGAAAATCATACTCTTCTTGTTACTGTGTAGCTTCGTACTGTACAGGAAACTTTGCACGTGAGCCTTGTCTAATAACAGGTGTTACCGGGGCGGATAAGCCACTGATAAATACCGGGGGGGGGGGGGGACAAAAGGAAGAACAAAGGCTTCACTTTGCAAAGAACTACGAGAGATTTGGCCTCTCGACAAGTGGCCGGGCTGTGCTGTGGAGTGACGAAAGCACATTTTGTGTGAGTGTAGGAGGACCAGCAAAAGTGGTACCGTCGCCCCGGCTCAGACCCCACCGAGCTTCGCTACACACGAAAAAGACCACAAACACCCTCCCAGTTTAATGTGTGGGTTTGCTTTACTTTCAATGGTATTGGGAACTTAGTTTATGTTCCCAAAGAACACAACTGTTTTCACAAAGTGGTTTATTTTGATCTTTTAAATGACCACCTGGAGGCCTGCTTTGAAAAGACACAGGCAACAAGATTTTCGCAACAGGATGGAGCATCTGGAGCCACACAGCTCGAATGTGATACAGTGGCTTTGATGACTGCCAAGATGGAGAATAGGTGACTGGCAGGTAATTCTCCCGATATATCACCCATAGAAAATCTTTGGGCCTCATTAAAGGCAACTCCGCTCACGTGACACCTCTCACTCCCCAAGCTTGAATGGAGCTCCGAAAATGTGGGAAGAATTTAAGCCTGAAGTTCCTTCAAAATCTTGCTGACAGTGTAACCAACGTCGCCTTCAAAGGGTCTCAAGGAGGAAGGGCTACGCACGAAATACTAACTACAATTGTAAGTGTTTGATATGTACATTATTTTGTTATAAACATGATGCGTCATAAATACGTGTAAACATTCCCTTTTCGGAGCGCCGCACTGATTATCCACGCAAACTGTAGATGTCCTATTTCTAGACACATCCGTTGCATGTATTTTTTCTTTCTGCCCCTGCGAAGCTCTTCCTCAGGCCACTGGTGCTAGTAAGCCAAGTTACTCTGTCAGGGGATACTTTTTGTCTTTGTAAGGATAGTTGTAGTAAAGACCCGGAGTCAGATTGTATCTGCTTACAAGCCGTATCTACTCCTCAGATTAACAGAGCGGTCTTAAAAATATATATAATAAATACCATTAAATAAATAAAACTGCAGTGCGTTTACTCACTCCTCAAGGCCCTACTGGTATTTATCTCACTCAACCTTCAAGTGTTATTAAGTGACTACGCGTAGAGTTTTGGCAACGCACTTCTTAATGATTTCAGGATTTTAACTGATTACAAACAGACTTTGAGTTCAGTTTTTATTATATAGCTCATGTTTTAGATTCTTTTGTAAATACTCGACAAGTTTATTGATGACGCTGAGTGCTTTTCCTTATATCATTACTCTATTATACCAACCATTTAGTGTGATTCCTATTTGCTATGTTGTCCTGAAACACTCACCTTGTATCGGTATTTTTTTAAGGAGCATTGGCAACACTGAAATCTTTAGTACACAATGAGGTAACATAGTTTTGTGTAATACATGTCCTTATACCATCGCGGAGACGCGATACGGTAGTTGCCGGGAGCGATATTAGGGCATTTGTTAGATAATTATATGTATGTGTAATAATCTATACTAAAGCAGTATTCTGAGTGTCCTGTGTGTCCATCATACCGGCGCCCGTCGTCTGAGGCACTCATCCTTTTGATGACATTATGCTGACCACGTCAGCCACGCCATCCATATGATGATGACGTGGATAGCCGCCTGGTTTTTTTGGAAGCAACACGTGATGGTGGACCGCGCTCCACTAGGGCGGGTCATTACTTAGGTGCGCATCATGAATCGGAATGAATTTTCTCATGAGGGGTGTCTAATGATGGTATTTTTTATAAGGAATCAATATAAGCCTTTTTTTCGGATAGAACATCTCTAACCTACATCATTTTGTATTTCAAATTTTTCAATTTTACCCTTTACGCCCCTTCATATAATATTAGAAAGACATAAAGCAATTAGTATATTGATAAGTCAAGATCAAAATTACACTATTTATACAGGTCAATCGCATTATACACTGAATACCTTACAAGATTATTCTTCCCTTGACTTTTTTTACATCCTTTGCAGTTGCACAAGT
>JACEEZ010021091.1:124072-128342 GCA_016584305.1 Chionoecetes opilio
ATTGATGAGATTTAAAACATTGCCCTTGCTAGTGTAAGATATGGCATAGGGCTAAGGCCAACTGCAGCAATAGCAACAGCAGCTCTGATTGATGCAGGAATTACACAGAAGACAACACAAGTAAAGTGATTGATAAGAGCAAGGTCAGGAGAGCACAGGAGAAGTTGATGAGAGAGCTGGGGCAAGAGTTTGAAGAGAAGTGCAGGGAGGACGAGGGCATCTCCTGCATCCTCTTTGATGGGCGGATTGACCTGACCAATGTGAATGGAAGCTGAGGGAGGTGACCAATCTTTTCCTGCAATATCAAGGAAGAACACTACATTTGCTGTTAGTGAACCGGGGAGCTACTATCTGTTTCACCTTTATCCCCAAAAAAACAACTAAAGAGGAGTCACATGCGGAGAAGATTGCTAAGGTCATGTTTGCTTTGGGTGAAGGAAAAGGGGGTTTTTATATGAACTTGTTTGGGCCATTGGGAAAAGACTACAAATGTCAACACTGGTGTGAAAGCTGGAGTAATGCGGAAGTGAGCTGCACCTGGGGAGGAAGCTGGTCTGGTTTGGTGGGCAACTTACCCTGGTGAACTTCCCCCGCGCCATTTGGTTGTTGGCCTTGATGGCCCTACTCTGTCAGACAAAAAATGACCAATAGGAAAACTTCTTGATTCTGCTACAGACTTTGAGATCAATCCAACTTCACCCGTATCTCCGTTGGCCCTCCACTGATCAAACTGCCTGAAAAAGGTCATTCAAGATATCTCAACTGATCAACACTATGGTTATAAAATTGTCTGTGCAGTCAGGGATTTAAATTAAAGGGAAGAACCTGAAAAATCTGCACTTCATTGTGGAATTCATCATTGGAGTGTATTATCCATGTTTGTTCAACGTGAAAGTCAAACACTCCTGGATTGAAGGGCCTAGGGACATTCCCCGTTTTAATGGCCTGCCTTAAGTCACAGAGGAAGGGAGGTGCTGGACATTGTGATGCCAACGTGAAAAAATCTGTTTGGTATGCCCACAGTGAAGCAATCCTCCAAACAATGCTGTGCTCTGAGGATCAGAAGGAGAGGATTTGGGGGGGGGTGAGAACCTGGCTGTCAGGGGGGATGGGGGCCCAGATACTCAGCTAGGAGACTCTCTGTTAAGAAAAAAAAGGACACTTGACATTTAAATTTTGATGCTTTCCCGCATAGTGACCTGATCAGCTGGTCAGAAAAATGCGTCGGAGCCACCTCTCACCTGCTCTCTAGCACGTCCGAGGTGAGAAACTTCGTCAACACACCCATGTAAGTGCTCAAATGGCCCTTTCCACACACAGAGCATTGAGAGGGTTATTAAAATGTGACTGAGGCTTCTGCTAAGTTTCTGTTCACATGAAAAGAGGGGTGGAGAATCAAGGCTCAGGAAACCAGCATGGAGGCTAATGTCCAAAAATGAGTCAAAACATGACTTGTGCAACCTGGCAAAGTTAAAAAAGTCAAGGGAATAATCTTTGTAAGTGTATTCAGTGATATACAGCGATGACATGGTAATAAATTGTAAATTTTATTTGACTTTATCAATATACATAAATTTTCTTTATGTCTTCTAATATTATATGAAGGGGCTGTAAAGGGTAAAATTGAAAAATTTGAAATACAAAATGATGGGAGGTTAGAGATGTTCTATCCAAAAAAAAGGGTTATATTTGAATTCCTTATATAAAAATACATCATTTAGACACCCTCATGAGAAAATTTTATTCAGATTCATGATGGCACCTAAGTATGACCCGCCCTAGTGGAGCGCGGTCACCATCACGTGTTGCTTCCAAACACCCGGCTGATCCACGTCATCATCATATGGGATGGCGTGCTAGTGGTCAGCATAATTCATCAAAAGATGCAGTGCTCAGACCGACGGCGCCGTAAGGGCCACGCCTCAGACATCCTGCTTAGTATGATTATACACATACATAATATCTAACCATGCCCTAATATCGCTCGTCACTACGTATCGCGTCTCCGCGATGTATAAGGACATGTATACCAACTATGTTACATCATTGTGTACTAAAGATTTCAGTGTTGCCAATGCTCCTTAAAAATACCTATACAAGGTGAGTGCTTTCATGACAACATAGCAAATAGGAATCCACTAAATGGTTGGTATAACAAGAGTAATATATAAGGACAATGCACTTAAGGTCATCAAAAACTGGTCGAGTATTTACAACAGAATCTAAACTGAGCTATTATATAAAACTGAACTCAAAGTCTGTTAGTAATCAGTTAAAATCCCTGCAAATTCATTAAGAAGTGCGTTGCCAAACTCTACGCGTAGTCACTTAATAACACTTGAAGTGGTGGAGTGAAGATAAAATACAGTAGGGCCTTGAGGACGTGAGTAAACGCACTGGCAGTTTTATTTATTTAATTTATTTATTATATATATTTTAAGACCTGCTCTTTAATCTTGGAGAGTAGATACGGCTTGTAAGCAGATAAAATCTGACTCAGGTCTTACTAACAAAATTATCCTTACAAGACAAAAAGTTCCCCGCCAGAGTAACTTGGGCTAAGAGCACAAGGCCTGAGAAGAGGACTGGCAGGAAAGAAAAACTACCTGCAACGGATGTGTTAGAAAGACATTATTAGTAGAGGGAAAACTGGTTACAGTAGGTTATATAAATGTTACACCTGGAGGTATCGGAGGGATTACTTTCATACTCAATTTAGAGTAATTCCTCAAATAAAGGTTAACTTCTGTGTATTACGTTTCGTCAAGGCTACGAGTTCATGTAGACATTATACAATCCTAGACTTTTCCTTGGTGATAATTTATTAATTTCAATTTTTGAGAGCTATAAATTCAAATACAACTTAATTAGTTAACTATTTCCACCATTCCAGGATTTTAAGGCATTCAAGAAGGGATTGAAAATTTTTATACAGGGATGATATGAAGAAGCTAAAATTTTAAGAATACAAGAAATATGAAACATTAGGTAATCAATTTAAAACATCTATAGAAAATATAACAGACAAATAATTACTAAATTCCTTCACATGCTATTTAAGCAAAAATAATTTGAAAATATTATTCCCACCTAAGTATTATATAATAAGTGGCGTAATTAAAATAGTATCATGTAGTGTCGCTACGATATGTACTCATATTATAGTGAGTCAGCTTTGGAAAGTCCATCCGTACCCTTGAATCAGGGGGTTTCCTCCAGGGCGGTCACAGCAGAGAGGCTGTTGTGTGAGGGCTGTCGCGTGGCTGCGTGGGCGGGGTGGGGCGGGGGTTGAGTATGAAGTCTAGGAGATATAGGAGTCAGCTGATGTCCGCGCGTCCTGGCTTATTAAATAACTCAAGTGTTGTCCTTGGGGCGTCCGTGCCCGATAAAAGCCTTGTAACGTCTTGTCTCGTTACTTGAAAACGCTGAGTCCAAGAGCAATTTGAAGGAGGACTTGTCTTATGTTCTTGGGCAAGAACGGAGAGGGTCCAAAGATTTGTGCTGGGGAGCGACCGGTGTAGTCGGAGCATGCGGAGCTCCAGCAGTCCGGGTCAAAGTCCTCACAGTCGATATTGCTGATGGGAGCACCTCAGGATTAGGTGGACGGACTTGAGTGCTGCCTCAGCGTGGCCGTTGGACTGCGGGTAATGCCCCGGTGAAGACACCATATGCTGACTCCCCAAGCGGTCGAGGAACTGCGAAGTCGGTTCGTGAATTGGGGTCCTCCGTCGGTCCTGAGAGCACAGGGACCCCCACGTCACGATAGTAGTACCGGAACTGGCGGATGGTGGGGCAGACGTTGTGTCGCTGCCACATAGGTCCCCAGCGGGCCACCAGCGGCAGCTTACTAGGTATTCCCAGGTTTTAAAAATCGGTGACACTGCTAAAGGGGTGGGATCGTCCGGACCAAATTTTGGCTTTTCCATCACTTGCATTTGGCCCATTTGCAGTTTTAGTCAGATTAAGCGGCCAGATAATTTCCCCTTTTTGCCCTACCCAAAGGTTTTGGGGGCGGGGAGACTTAGGGTACAATAAATAAAAACACATATAAAAAAGCCCCCCCCCAACCTTGAGTAGAAAGGTTAATTAACTACTCATATTTTTTAATTAGGGAAATGTCGGTTTTCAAAGGGAATAAAATTTCCTTTTTAAAAACCCCCCAGTTTAAACACCGAAAAAGGGGGGGGAAGGGGGGTCGGGTTTGGAAAAACCCCCCCCGGAAAAAATTTTTTGTTAAAGGAAACCTCCCAAAGTTTTCCCCCCAGTTTTA
>JACEEZ010021092.1:0-20897 GCA_016584305.1 Chionoecetes opilio
TGTTTGGTGTGTTTTGTGTATGTGTTGTGTGTGGTCTGTGTGTGTGTGTTTGGGGGTGGGGGGGTGTGTGTGTTTATTTGTGTTTTATAATTAATTTTTTTTGATTTGTTTTTTTTGTGTTTCTCGTAAATCATGGTTCTTTTCCTCCTTCTTGTTTACCTTATTCTTTTCCATGTATGCAGTTTCCCTCCTGAATGATGTATCTAATACTGAATTTTCTATTATAATATATCTTTCTATATCACGTTTGCATCTTTTGTATACGTCGTCTTTTATATATATTTATAAATCTTTATTTCTGTAGATGTTCCTTAAATTTGATTCATTCCACGCCCTTCATTAATTTCTTGGTCAACACTCTTTATAGATACCTTCTTCAATTCTTATTCAGGAATTCCTTGTCATAGTCCATCAGTTAACCCGTGGGCTGTGGCACAGCCTTCCTGTAGGCTCTGCTGAGCTACTGCGAAACCGAAACCGCAGTTTCAATTGCATACAAAAAACCAGGCCGACATTCGTAAAAGTCTACTTATTGTGTCACATATACGCCTTGATGTCAGCTCTCGATAACACACACCACCATCTGACCTCATTACGATGTACGCAGATATTACCAATCCTTGGTTATTTGCCAAAAGATCTTGAGATGTAGGTCTTGGCGTTGGATATTTTGTGTCTATTTGGGACTTTTGAAGGGATATTCAAGTATTTATACAGTGGTTATATCAAAGGTACGGTACAACGGAACCTATGCTTACCTTCAGATAAACGACTGCATAAATACATGAATAATCCCGTCTAAATCTTGGGACAAAATCCAATGTGTGGCACCCTTGAATTCACCTCAAACCGTCTCACGCAAGCGACTTGCTGCCCTTCGCCCCAGCTATTTCAATCCCAACCACAACATACCTCAACCCAATACGTTTGGGTTAAAATTAGATATAATGCCGGATGCAGATTTCTACAACCTTGATGTGATGTGATTTGCATCCAAGTCTGTAATGATCATCGTTTTTCTCACATTCCCGCACTGGTGGCACTAAAAATTGATTTGCTCCCGCAGTTCAGGGATAAGAATTATTATCCTCCAGTATAAAACAAATATGTGGGAGTGGATCTGGTCATTGTTAGGTGCATCATATTGGAATCTGGTCCATATTTGGTCCGTCATTATCTTGCAACTTTAAGGGTAGAGCAGCTTGGAGTAAGATCCTTAGAGTGTGGTTGGTCAATCATCTTGGAACTTTTACGGGTAATAGAGCTTGGAGTTAGATCTGGACCATGGTTGGTCATCATCTTGGAACTTTAAGAGTGTACAGCTTGGAGTTAGATCTGGGCCATTATTGGTCCCCCATATTTGAACTTTTAAGAGTAGTAGACTATAAAGGTCGGAGTAGGATGGTAGGATGCTCTTCAGGATTGGCGATAGGGGGCTCCCTCCAACGATGTTCCCCATGATTAATTAATTATTTATAATTAACCATTAGCTATCTATCTTTATTTCTGGATGTGTTTTAGTTTTGTTTCCATTTTGTTCTCCCCTCATATATTCACCTGTATCGCTGTCTCACCTTTCTCATATATCCCTGTTGTTTTGTTGTTGTTGTGGTCTTTTTTTATGGGTGTTGTTTTGCTGTAATGAGACTTTTGTTCTCGTTTTTGTGTGTTTTGATCATCGGGTGTTCCTTTGTTTCATGAGGGTGTGTGTTAGTGGGTGTGTGTGTGTGTGTGTGTGTGGTGTGTGTGTGTGTGTGTGTGTGTGTGTGTGTGTGTGTGTGTGTGGTGTGTGTGTGTGTGTGTGTGTGTGGTGTGTGTGTGTGTGTGTGGTCGTGTGTGTGTGTGTGTGTGTGGTGTGTGTTGAGTGTGTGTGTGTGTGTGTGTGTGTGTGGTGTGTGTGTGTAGTGTGTGTGTGTGTGTGTGTGTGTGTGGTGTGTGTATGGTTGTGTGTGTTTGTGTGTGTAAGGTGTGTGTGTGTGTGTTGTGTTACGTTGTGTGTGTGTGTGTGTGTGTGTGGTGGTTGGTGTATGTGTGTGTGTGTTTGGGTGCGATGTGTGTGTTTGTGTATGTGTTTGGGTGTGTGTCTGTGTGTGTGTGTTTGCTTTTGTGGGTGGGATGTGTGTGTTTTAGTTGTGTTTTATAATTATATTTTGTTGATTGTGGTTTTGTGTTTCTCTGTCCACTCATGGTTCTTTCCTCCTTTTGTTTACCTTATTCATTTCCATGTATGCAGTTTCCTCCTGAATGATGTGTATCTTAATACTGATTATTTTCTATTATAAGATATCTTTCTATATCACGTGTCCATCTTTTGTATACGTCGTCTTTTATATATAGTTATAAAGCTTATTTCCTTGTACATGTTCCTTAAATTTTGGATTTCATATTCACGCCTTCATTAAATCTTTGGATCAACACTCTTTATAGCTACCTTCTTCAATTCTTATTTCAGGAATCCTTGTCCATAGTCCATCCAGTTAAACCGGGGCGTGGCAAGCCTTCTGAAGGTCTTGCTGAGTACTGCGAAAACCGAACCGCCAGTTTTAATTGCATACAAAAACCAGGCGACATTCGTAAAAAGGCTACTTAGTGTGTCACATATACGCCTTGATGTCAGCTAGTCGATAAACACACAACCACCATCTGCTCATACGATGTACGCAGATATTTACCAATCTTGGTTATTTGCCAAAAGATCTGGGATGTCGGTCTTGGCGCTTGGAATATTTTGATGTCTATCTTGGGACTTTTGAAGGGATTATTCAAGTATTTATTCAGTGTTTTTATCAAGTACGGTACAACGGAACCTATTGCTTACCTTCAGTAAACGACGCATAAATACATGAATATCCCGTCTCAAATCTTGGAAAAATCCCAATGTGTGGCACCCTTGAATTCAACTCAACCGTCTCTCGCAAGCGGACTTGCTGCCCTTCGCCCCAGCTATTTAACTACCAACCACAAAACTATACCTCAACCCACTACGTTTGGGTCTAAAATAGATATAATGTCGGATCAAGATCTCTAAAACCTTGATGTTGATGTGAATTGCATCCAAGTTCTGTAATGATCATCGTTTTTCTCCCACATTCCTGCACTGGTGGCACTAAAAATTGATTTGCTCCCGCAGTTCAGGGATAAGAATTATTATCCTCCAGTATAAAACAAATATGTGGGAGTTGGAACTGTCTATTGATAGGTGATAATATTGGAATTGGTCCATATTTGTCGTCATTACTTCTTGCAACTTTTAAGGGTTAGAACAGCTTGAGTAAGATCTTAGAATGTGGGTGGTCAATCATCTTGGGAACTTTTACGGTAAATAGAAGTTGGAGTTAGCATCTGGGACCATGGTTGGTCATTCATCTTGGAACTTTTAAGAGTTGTACAGCTGGGAGTTAGATCTGGGCCATTATGGCCCCCATATTTGAACTTTTAAGTAGTAGTAGGACTATGGACAGGTCGGAGCTAGGATGGTAGGATGCTCTTCAGGATTGGGCGATTCGGCCTCATTCCAACGAGTGTCCCGTGTTCCCCATGATTAATTAATTATTGTTAATTAACCACTAGCTATCTAGTCTTATTTCTGGGATGTGTTTTAGTTTGTTTTTAGTTGTGTTTCCCATTTTTCCCACCCCCCCCCCATATATTCACCTGTATCGCTGTCTCACCTTTATCATACTACCCTGTGGTTTGTTGTTGTTGTGGTCTTTTTTTATTGGTTTATTTTTGTGTAATGAGATCTTTTGTTATCGGTTTTTGTGTGTTTTGATCAGCGGGTGTTCATTTGTTTCATGAGGGTGTGTGTTAGTGTGTGTGTGTGTGTGTGTGTGTGGGTGTGTGGGTGGTTGTGTGTGTGTGTGTGCTGGTTGTGTGTGTGTGTGTGTGTGTGCGTGTGTGTGGTGTGGTGTGGTGGGTGTGTGTGTGGTGTTTGTTGTGTGTGTGTGGTGTGTGTGTGTGTGTGTGTGTGTGTGTGAGTGTGTGTGTGTGAGTTGTATGTGCGGTGTGTGTGTGTTGTGTGGTGTTTTGTGTGTTGGGGGTGTTTGTTGTGTGGTGTGTGTGTGTGGTGCCTTTGTGTGTATGGTGGGTGTGTGTGTTGTGTGTGTAAGTGTGTGTGTGGGTGTGTGTTAGTGTGTGTGTGTGGTGTATGTGTGGTGTGCTGTGTGTGTGTGTGTCCGTGTGGATGTGTGTGTTTGTGTATGTGTTGTGTGTGTGTCTGTGGTGTGGTTTGGTGTGTGGGTGTGTGTGGTGTTTAGTTGTGTTTTATAATTATATTTTGTTGATTTGTAGTTTTGTGTTTCTCTGTCAACTCATGGTTCTTTTCTCCTATTGTGTTACTTATTCATTTCCATGTACGCAGTTTCCTCCTGAATGATGTGTAATCTAATACTGATTATTTTCTATTATAAGATATCTTCATATCACGTTTTCCATCTTTTGGATACGTCGTCTTTTATATTATATTTATAAATCTTTGATTTCTTGTAAGATGTTTCTTAAAAATTTGATTTCATTCCACGCCTTCATTAATTTCTTGGTCAACACTTCTTTATAGCTACCTTCTCAATTCTTATTCAGGAATTCCTTGTCATAGTCCATCCAGATAAACCCGTGGGGCTGTGGCAAGCCTTTCTGAAGGCTTATGCTGAGCTACTGGAAAACCGAACCGCATTTCAATTGCATACAAAAACCAGCCGACAATTCGTAAAAGTCTACTTATTGTGTCACATAGACGCCCTTGATGTCAGCTCTCGATAACAACACACCACAATCTGCCTCATTACGGAAGTACGCAGATATTTAGCCCATCCTTGGTTAATGGCCAAAAGATCTTGGATGTAGGGTCTTGGCGTTGGGTACCTTTTGTGTCATCTTGGGAATTTTGAAGGGATTATTCAAAGTATTGATTCAGTGGTTTATATCAAAGTACGGTACAACGGAACCTAGAATTAACCTTCAGATAAATGACTGCATTAAATACATGAATAATCCCGTCTAAATCGGGAAAAGACCCAATGTGTGGCAACCCTTGAATCACCTCAACCGTCTCTCGCAAGCGACTTGCTGCCTTGCCCCAGCTATTTCAAACTCCCAACCAGAACATTCCTCAACCCAATACGTTTGGGTGTAAATTAGATATAAGCCGGATGCAGATTTCGACAACCTTTGATGTTGATGTGATTGCATCCAATTCTTGTAAGATCATCGTTTTTTCCACATTACCGCACTGGTGGCACTAAAAATTTTATTGCTCCCGCAGTTTACAGGGATAAGAATTATTATCCTCCAGTATAAAACCCCAAATATGTGGGAGTTGGATCTGTCAGTGATAGGGTGCACCTCATAATTGGAATCTGGGTCAATATTTGGTCCGTCATTATCTTGCAACCTTTAAGGTTATCGAGCCAGCTTGGGGGAGGGGGGGGAGTAAGATCCTAGATGTGGTTGGTCAATCATCTTGAACTTTTACGGGTAATAGAGCTTGGAGTTAGATCTGGACCATGGTTGGTCATTCATCTTGGAACTTTTAAGAGTTGTACAGCTTGGAGTTAGATCTGGCATTTTGGTCCCATATTTGGAACTTTTAGGAGTAGTAGACTATAAGGTCGGATAGGATGGTATGGAGCTTGAGGATGGCGATTACGGAGCTCTCCAACGAGTGGTTCCCCATATAATTTTAATTTATAATTAACATAGTATCGATCTTGATTTGGATGTTTAGTTATGGTTTCCATTTTTTTCTCCCTCATATATTCACTGTATCGCTGTCTCACTTCTCATTTTATCCTGTTGTTTTGTTGTGTTGTGGTCTTTTTCTTTGTGTTTTATTTGCCTGTATGGACTTTGTTCTCGTTTTGTTGTTTTTTGATCATGGTGTGTCCTTTGTTTCATGAGGGTGTGTGTTGTGTGTGGCTTTGTGTTTGTTGTGTGTGTGTGTTTTGTATGTGTGTGTGTGTGTTTCTGTAGTGTGTGTGTGTGTGTGTGTGTGTGTGTGTGTGTGTGTGTGTGTGTGTGTGTGTGTGTGTGTGTGTGTGGTGTGTGTGTGTGTGTTGTGGTGTGGTGTGGTGTGTGTGTGTGTGTGTGTGTGTGTGTGTGTGTGGTGTGTGTGTGTTGTGTGTGTGTGTGTGTGTGTGTGTTGTGTGTGTAGTGTGTGTGTGTGTGTGTGGTGTACGTTGTGTGTGTGGTGTGTGTGTGTGTGTGTGTGTGTGTGTGTTGTGCGATGTGTGTGTTTGTGTATGTGTTTGTGTGTGTGTCTGTGTGTGTGTGTTTGTGTGTGGGTGGGTGTGTGTGTTTTAGTTGTGTTTTATAATTATATTTTGTTGATTTGTGTTTTGTGTGTTCTCTGTCACTCACGGTTCTTTTCCTCCTTCTTGCTTACCTTATTCATTTTCAGTATGCCGTAGTTTCCTCTGAATGATGTGTATCTTCATAAAGATTATTTCTATTATAATATATCTTTCTATATCACGTTTCCATATTTGGATACGTCGTCTCTTTGTATATATGATAAATCTTTATTTCTTGTAGATAGCTTCCCAAAATTTGATTTTCATTTACACGCCCTTCATTTAATTTTCTTGGTTTTTCACACTCTTATAGGGAATACCTTCTTCAATTCTTATTTAAGGGAATTCTGTCATGTCCATCCAGTTAAACCGTGGGTGTGGCAAGTTTTCCTGAAGGCTCTGCCTGAGCTACTGCGGAAACCGAAAACCGCAGTTTTAATTGCATAACAAAAACCAGGCCGACATTCGTTAAAAAAAGTCGACTTATTGTGTCACATATACGCCTGATGTCAGCGCTCCCCCGATACAACACACACCACCATCTGCTCATTACGAGTAAGCGATATTACCAATCCTTGGTTATTGCCAAAAAGATCTTGGGATGTAGTAGTAGGTCTTTGGCGTGCGATATTTTGTTGTTATCTTGGGATTTTGAAGGGAATTATTCAAGTATTTATTCAGGGTTATATCAAGTACTGTACAAACGGAACCTATGCTTACCTTAGATAAACGGACTGCATAAATACATGAATAAGCCCGTCTAAATCTTGGACAAAAATCCCAATGTGTGGCCACCTGTATTCACCTCAACCGTTCCTCGCAAGCGACTTGCTACCATACGCCCAGCATTTCAAACTCACAACCACAACCATACCTCAACCCAATAGTTTGGGTTAATTATAGATTAAGCCGGAGGCAAAATTTTCTACAACCTTTATAGTGATGTGAATTTGCATTCCAATTCTGTAATGATCATCGTTGTCTCACTTCCCGACATGGTCGGCACTAAAAAATTATTTGCTCCCGCAGTTTTCAGGGCTAAGAATATATCTCCAGTATTTAAAACAAATATGTGGGAGTGGATAGGGTCATTGATAGGTGCTATCCATATTGGAATCGGTCCATATTTGGTCCGTCAATCTTGCAACTTTTAAGGGTAGAGCAGCTTGGAGTAAGATCCTTAGATGTGGTTGGTCAATCATCTTGGAACTTTTACGGGTAATAGAGCTTGGAGTTAGATCTGGACCATGGTTGGTCATTCATCTTGGAACTTTTAAGAGTTGTACAGCTTGGAGTTAGATCTGGGCCATTATTGGTCCCCCATATTTGAACTTTTAAGAGTAGTAGACTATACAGGTCGGAGTAGGATGGTAGGATGCTCTTCAGGATTGGCGATTCGGCGCTCCTTCCAACGAGTGTTCCCATGATTAATTAATTATTTATTAATTAACCAATAGCTATCTATCTTTATTTCTGGATGTGTTTTAGTTTTGTTTCCATTTTTTTCTCCCCTCATATATTCACCTGTATCGCTGTCTCACCTTTCTCATATATCCCTGTTGTTTTGTTGTTGTTGTGGTCTTTTTTTTATGGTGTTTGTTTTGCTGTAATGAGACTTTGTTCTCGTTTTTGTGTGTTTTTGATCATCGGGTGTTCCTTTGTTTCATGAGGGTGTGTGTTGTGTGTGTGTGTGTGTGTGTGTGTGTGTGTGTTGTGTGTGTGTGTGTGTGTGTGTGTGGTGTTGTGTGTTGTGTGTGTGTGGGTGTGTGTGTGTGTGTGTGGTGTGTGTGTGTGTGTGTGTGTGGTGTGGTGTGTGTGTGTGTGTGTGTGTGGTGTGTGTGGTGTGTGGTGTGGTGTGTGTGTGGTGTGTGTATGTGTGTGTGTGTGTTTGTGTGTGTAAGTGTGTGTGTGTGTGTGTGTGTGTACGTGTGTGTGTGTGTGTGTGTGTGTGTGTGTGTGTGTGTGTGTGTGTGTTGTGTGCGATGTGTGTGTTTGTGTGTGTGTTTGTGTGTGTGTCTGTGTGTGTGTGTGTGTGTGTGGGTGGGTGTGTGTGTTTAGTTGTGTTTTATAATTATATTTTGTTGATTTGTGTTTTTGTGTTTCTCTGTCACTCATGGTTCTTTTCCTCCTTCTTGTTTACCTTATTCATTTCCATGTATGCAGTTTCCTCCTGAATGATGTGTATCTTAATACTGATTATTTTCTATTATAATATATCTTTCTATATCACGTTTCCATCTTTTGTATACGTCGTCTTTTATATATATTTATAAATCTTTATTTCTTGTAGATGTTCCTTAAATTTGATTTCATTCCACGCCCTTCATTAATTTTTTGGTCAACACTCTTTATAGACTACCTTCTTCAATTCTTATTCAGGAATTCCTTGTCATAGTCCATCCAGTTAACCCGTGGGCTGTGGCAAGCCTTCCTGTAGGCTCTGCTGAGCTACTGCGAAACCGAAACCGCAGTTTTCAATTGCATACAAAAACCAGGCCGACATTCGTAAAAGTCTACTTATGTGTCACATATACGCCTTGATGTCAGCTCTCGATAACACACACCACCATCTACCTCATTACGATGTACGCAGATATTTACCAATCCTTGGTTATTTGCCAAAAGATCTTGAGATGTAGGTCTTGGCGTTGGGATATTTTGTGTCTATCTTGGGACTTTGAAGGGATTATTCAAGTATTTATCAGTGGTTTATATCAAGGTACGGTACAACGGAACCTATGCTTACCTTCAGATAAACGACTGCATAAATACATGAATAATCCCGTCTAAATTTTGGGACAAAATCCCAATGTGTGGCACCCTTGAATTCACCTCAACCGTCTCTCGCAAGCGACTTGCTGCCCTTCGCCCCAGCTATTTCAACTCCCAACCACAACCATACCTCAACCCAATACGTTTGGGTTAAAATTAGATATAATGCCGGATGCAGATTTCTACAACCTTGATGTTGATGTGATTTGCATCCAATTCTGTAATGATCATCGTTTTTCTCACATTCCCGCACTGGTGGCACTAAAAATTGATTTGCTCCCGCAGTTTCAGGGATAAGAATTATTATCCTCCAGTATAAAACAAATATGTGGGAGTTGGATCTGGTCATTGATAGGTGCATCATATTGGAATCTGGTCCATATTTGGTCCGTCATTATCTTGCAACTTTTAAGGGTAGAGCAGCTTGGAGTAAGATCCTTAGATGTGGTTGGTCAATCATCTTGGAACTTTTACGGGTAATAGAGCTTGGAGTTAGATCTGGACCATGGTTGGTCATCATCTTGGAACTTTTAAGAGTTGTACAGCTTGGAGTTAGATCTGGGCCATTATTGGTCCCCATATTTGAACTTTTAAGAGTAGTAGACTATACAGGTCGGAGTAGGATGGTAGGATGCTCTTCAGGATTGGCGATGCGGCGCTCCTCCAACGAGTGTTCCCCATGATTAATTAATTATTATTAATTAACCATTAGCTATCTATCTTTATTTCTGGATGTGTTTTAGTTTTGTTTCCATTTTTTCTCCCCTCATATATTCACCTGTATCGCTGTCTCACCTTTCTCATATATCCTGTTGTTTTGTTGTTGTTGTGGTCTTTTTTTATGGTGTTTGTTTTGCTGTAATGAGACTTTTGTTCTCGTTTTTGTGTGTTTTTGATCATCGGGTGTTCCTTGTTTCATGAGGGTGTGTGTTAGTGGTGTGTGTGTGTGTGTGTGTGTGTGTGGTGTGGGGTGTGTGTGTGTGTGTGTGTGTGTGTGGGTTTGTGTGTGTGTGTGTGTGTGTGTGTGTGTGTGTGTGTGTGTGTGTGTGTGTTGTGTGTGTGTGTGTGTGTGTGTGGTGTTTTGTGTGTGTGTGTGTGTGTGAGGTGTGTGTTGTGGGTTTTGTGTGTGTGTGTGTGTGTGTGGTGTGTGTGGGGTGTGTGTGTGTGGTGTGTGTGTGTGTGTGTGTGTGTGTGTGTGTGTTGTTGTGTGTGTGTGTGTGTGTGTGTTTGTGTGTGGGTGGTTGTGTTGTGTTTTGTGGGTGGTGGTGTTAGTGGTTATATTATATTTGTTGATTGTGTTTGTGTTTCTCTGTATCATGGGTTCTTTTCTCCTTCTGTGTTTACCTTATTCATTCCATGTATGCAGTTTCCTCCGAATGATGTGTATCTTAATACTGATTATTTTATTATAATATATCTTTCTATATCACGTTTCCATCGTTTGTATACGTCGTCTTTATATATATTATAAATCTTTATTTCTTGTAGATGTTCCTTAAATTGATTTCATTCACGCCATTCATTAATTCTGGTCAACACTCTTTATAGACTACCTCTTCAATTCTTATTCAGGAATTCCTTGTCATAGTCCATCCAGTTAAACCCGTGGGCTGTGGCAAGCCTTCTGAAGCTCTGCTGAGCTATGCGAAACCGAAACCTGCAATTTTATTGCATACAAAACCAGGCCGACATTCGTAAAAGTCTACTATTGTCACATAACGCCTTGATGTCAGCTCTCGATAAACACACCAACCATTCCTAATTACGATGTACGCGAATTACCAATCCGGTTATTGCAAAAAGATCTTGGGATGAGGTCTGGCGTGGGATATTTTGTGTTATCTTGGGACTTGAAAATCAAGTTTATCAGTGGTTTACAATNTCATCGTTTTTCTCACATTCCCGCACTGGTGGCACTAAAAATTGATTTGCTCCCGCAGTTTCAGGGATAAGAAATTATTATCCTCCAGTGTGTGTCATCTATATAACAAAATATGTGGAGTTGGATGGTCATTGTGGTGCATCATATTGGAATCTGGGTCATATTTGGTCCGGTCGATTATCTTGCAACTTTTAAGGGTTGACAGCTTGGAGTAAGATCCTTAGATGTGGTGGTCAATCATCTTGAACTTTTACGGGTAATAGAGCTGGAGTTAGATCTGGACCATGGTGGTCATCATTTGGAACTTTTAAGAGTGTACAGCTTGGAGTTAGATTGGGCCATTATTGGTCCCCCATATTTGAACTTTTAAGGAGTAGTAGACTATTACAGGTCGGAGTAGTATGTAGGTTGCTCTTCAGGATTCGGCGATCGGCGCTCCCTTCCAACGAGTGTTTCCCATGATTAATTAATTATTTTTAATTAACATAGCTATTATCTTTATTCTGGATGGTTTTTGTTTGTTTCATTTTTTCTCCTATATATCACCTGTATCGCTGTCTCACTTTTTCATATCCTGTGTGTTTGTTGTTGTGTGTGTTTTTTGGTGTGTTTGCTGTAGAGTTGTTGTTTTGTGTGTTTTGATAGGTGTCCTGTCATGAGGGTGGTGTTGTGTGTGTGTGTGTGTGTGTGTGTGTGTGTGTGTGTGTGTGTGTGTGTGTGTGTGTGTGTGTTGTGTGTGTGTGTGGTGTGTGTGTGGTGTGTGTGTGTGTGGTGTGTGTGTGTGTGTGGTGTGTGTGTGTGTGTGGTGTGTGTGTGGTGTGTGTGTGTGTGTTGTGTGTGTGTGTGTGTGTTGTGGTGTGTAGTGTGTGTGTGTGTGTTGTGTGTGTAGTGTGTGTGTGTGTGTGTGTGTGTGTGTGTGTGTGTGTGTGTGTGTGTGTGGTGGTGTGTGTGTTTTGTTTTGTTGTGTTGTGTTGTGTGTGTGTCTGTGTGTGTGTGTTTGTGTGTGGGTGGGTGTGTGTGTTTTAGGTGTGTTTTGATAATTATATTTTTGTTGATTGTGTTTTGGTTTCTCTGTCATCACGGTTCTTTTCCTCCTTCTTGTTTACCCTTATTCATTTCCATGTATGCAGTTTCCTCCTGAATGATGATTGTGTATCTTAAATTACTGATTATTTTCTATTATAATATAATATTTCTATATCACAGTTCCATCTTTTGATAGTCGTCTTTTATAATATTTATAAAGCTGTATTTCTTGTAGATGTTCATTTAAATTTGATTCATTCCACGCACCTCATTTAATTTCTGGTCAACATCTTTAGAGACTACCCTCTTCAATCTATTCAGGAATTCCTTGTCATAGTCCATCAAGTTAAACCCTGGGCTTGGCCAAGCCTTCCTGAAGGCTCTGCTGAGCTACTGCGAAACGAACGCAGTTTTCAATGATACAAAAACAGGACGACATTCGTAAAAAGTCTACTTATTGTGTCACATATACGCCTGATGTCAGCTCTCGATGACACCACGCCACCATCTGCCTCATTACGTAATGTACGCAGATATTTACCAATCTGGTTATTTGCCAAAAGATCTGGGGATGAGGTCTTGGCGCCTTGGGATATTTTGTGTTATTCTTGGGACTTTTGAAAGGGATTATTCAAGTACTTATTCAGTGGTTTATATCAAGGTACGGTTACAACGGAACCTATGCTTACCTTCAGATAAACGATCTGCATAAATACATGAAAATCCCGTTAAATCTTGGGACAAAATCCCAATGTGTGGCACCCTTGGAATTCACCTCAACCGTCTTCTCGCAGCGACTTGTACCCTTCGCCCCAGTATTTCAACTCCACCACAACCATACCTCAACCCAATCGTTGTGTTTTTAAAAAGTAGATATAATTGCCGGATGCAAATTTCCTACAACCTTGATGTTGATGTGATTGGCATCCATTCTGTAATTGATCATGTTTTTCTCACATTCCCGCACTGGTGGCACTAAAAATTGAGTTGCTCCCGCAAGTTTCAGGGATAAAAATTATTATCCTCCGGTATAAAAACAAATATGTGGGAGTTGGATCTGGTATGATAGGTGATCAATAATTGAGAAATCTGGTCCAAATTTGGTCCGTCATTATCTTGCAACTTTTAAGGGTAGAACAGCTTGGAGTAAGTCCTTAGATGTGGTGGAGTCAATCATCTGGGAACTTTTACGGCGTTAATAGAGCCTTGGAGGTTAGATTGGCCCATGGTGGGTCATTAATCTTGGAACTTTTAGGAGTTTGCAGATTGGAGTTAGATCTGGGCAATTATTGGTCTCCATATTTGAATTTTAAGAGTAGAGGACTATACAGGTCGGAGTCGGATGGTAGGAGATCTTCAGGATGCGATTCGGCGCTCTTTCCAACGAGTGTTCCCCAGATTAATTAAGATTATTAATTAACCAAATAGCTATCTATCTTTATTTTGGAGTGTTTAGTTTTGTTTCATTTTTTTTCTCCCCTCATATATTCACCTGTATCGCTGTCTCAACCTTTCTCATATATCCCTGTTTTGTGTTGTGTTGTGGTCTTTTTTTTATGGTGTTTATTTTGCTGTAATGAGACTTTTGTTATCGTTTTTGTGTTGTTTTTGATCATAAGGTGTTCCTTTTTCAGAGGCGTTTGTGTTAGGTGTGTGTTTTTTGGGTGTGTGTGTGTGTGGTGTGGGTGTGTGTGGTGTGTGGTTAGTGGCGTGTGTGTGTGTGTTCGTGTGTGTGTGTGTGGCTGTGTGTGTGTGTGTGTGTGTGTGTGTGTCGTGTTGGTGTGTGTGTGTGGTGTGAGTGTGTGTGTGGAGTTGTTGTGTGTGTGTGTGTGTGTGTGTGTATTCGTATGTGTTTGTGTGTGGTGTGTGGTGTGTGTATGTGTTGTGGTGTGTCTGTGTGTGTAAGTGTGGTGTCGTGTGTGTGTGTGCGTGTACGTGTGTGTGTGTGTGTGTGTGTGTGTGTTTGGTGTGTGTGTGTTGGGTGCGAGGTGTGTGTTTGCGTATGTGTTTTGTGTGTTTGTGTCTGTTGTGTGTGTGTTTGTGTTGTGGGTGGGTGTGTGGTTTTAGTTGTGTTTATAATTATATTTTGTTTGATTTGTTTTTTTGGTTTCTCTGTCATCACGGTTTCTTTTTCTCCTTCTTGCTTACCTATTTCATTTCCATGTATGCAGTTTCCTCTGAAATGATGTGATCATTAATACTGATTATTTTTCTATTATCATATATCCTTCTATATCCGTTTCCCATACTTTTGTATACGTCGTTCTTTATATAGTATTTATAAATTTTTATTTCTTGTAGATGTTCCCTTAAATTGATTTCAGTCCACGCCCTTCATAATTCTTGGTCAACACTCTTTATAGACTACCTTCTTCAGTTCTTATTCAGGAATTCCTTCGTCATTAGTCCATCCAGTTAACCCGTGGGCTGTGGCACGGCTTCTGAAGGCTCTGCTGAGCTACTGCGAAACCGAAACCGCAGTTTTCAATTGCATACAAAAAAACCAGGGCCGACATTCGTAAAAGTCTACTTAATGTGTCACCATATACGCTTGATGTCTCAGCTCTCGATAACACCACACAACCATCTGCTCATTACGAGAGTACGCAGATATTTACCAATCCTTGGTTATTTGCCAAAGATTCTGGGTGTAGGTCTTGGCGTTGGGATATTTGTGTCTATCTTGGGATTTTGAGGGATTATTCAAGTATTATCAGGGGGGGGGGGTTTTGGGTTTATAATCAAGGTACTGTACAAACGGAAACTATGCTTACTTCAGATAAACGACTGCTAAATACATGAATATCCCGTCTAAATCTTGGGACAAAATCCCAATGTGTGGCACTGAATTCACCTCAACCGTACTCTCGCAGCGATTGCTACCTTCCGCCCCGCTATTTCAACTCCCAAACCACAAATACCTCAACCAATCGTTTGGGTTAAAATAGAAGATAATGCCGGATGCAAAATTTCCTACAACCTTGATGTTGATGTGATTGGCATCCAATTCTTGAATGATCACTGTTTTTCTCACATTCCGCACTGGTGGCACTAAAAATGATTGCTCCCGCAGTTTCAGGGATTAAGAAATTATTATACTCAAGTATAAAACAATATGTGGGAGTTGGATCTGGTCATTGATAGGTGCATCATATTGAATCTGTCCATATTGGGTCCAGTCATTATCTTAACAAACTTTTAAGGGTAGAGCAGCTTGGAGTAAGATCTTAGATGTGTTTGTCAATCATCTTTGGAACTTTTACGGGTAATAAGAGCTTTGACGTTAGATCTGGACCATGGTTGGTCATTCAGCTTTGGAACTTTTAAGATTGTACAGCATTGGAGTTAGACTGGGCCATTATTGGTCCCCCATATTTGAACTTTTAAGAGTAGTAGAATATACAGGGGCGGGAGTAGGATGGTTAGGATGCTCTTCAGGATTGGCGATGCGGCGCTCCATTCAAACGAGTGTTCCCCATGATTAATTTAATATTTCTAATTAATCATTAGCTATCTATCTTTATTCTGGATGGTTTTAGTTTTTGTTTCCATTTTTTTCCTCCCCTCATATATTTTCACCTGTATTCGCTGTCTCACCTTTCTCATAATCCCTGTGTTTTGTTGTTGTTGGGTCTTTTTCTTATGGTATTTGTTTGCTGTAATGAGACTTATGTTCTCGTTTTTGTCGTGTTTGATCATCGGGTGTTCCTTTGTTTCATGAGGGTGTGTGATTAGTGTGTGTGTATGTGGTGTGTGGTGTGTGTGTCGGTGTGGTGTGCTTGTGTGTGTGTGGTAGTGTTTGTGTGTGTGTGTGTGTGTGGTGTGTGTGTGGGTGTGTTGTTGTGTTTGTGTGTGTGTGTTGTGTGTGTGTGTGGGTGAGTGTGTGTGTGGTGAGTTGTGCTGTGTGTGGTGTGTGTGTGTGTGTGTGTCTGTGTTATGTGGTTGATGCTGTGTGGTGTGTGGTAGGTGTGGTGTGGGTTTGTGTGTGTAGGTGTGTGTGTGGTGTGTGCGGTGTAAGTGTGGTTGTGCTGTGTGTGTGTGTGGTGTGGTGTTTGTGTGTTGTGTGCGATGTGTGTGTTGTGTATGTGTTTGTGTGTGTGTTCTGTGTGTGTGTGTTTGTGTTGTGGGTGTGGTGTGTGGGTTTTAGTTGTTGTTTATAATTATATTTTGATGAGTTGTGTATTGTGTTTCTCTGTCCACTCACGGTTCTTTTCTCCTTCCTGTTTACCTTATTCATTTCCATGTATGCCAGTTTCCCATGAATGATGTGTACTCTTAATAACTGATGATTTTTTATTATAATATATCTTTCTATTATCACGTTTCCGTTCTTTTGTATGCGTTGTCTTTTATATTATTTCTAAATCTTTATTTCTTGTTAGATGCTTCCTTAAATTGAATTTCATTCCACGCCCTCATAGATTTCTGTCAACACTTCTTTATAGACTACCTCTCAATACTTATCAGGAATTCCTTGTCATGTCCACCAGTTAACACGTGGGCTGTGGCAAGCCTTCCGGAAGGCTCTGCTGAAGCTACTGCGAAACCGAAACCGCAGTTTTTCAATTGCATACAAAAACCAGGCCGACATTCGTAAAAGTCTACTTATTGTTTTCTTGTCACATATACGCCTTGATGTCAGCTCTCATACACACACCACCATCTCTCATTACGATGTACGCAGAGATGTACCAACCTTGGGTATTGCCAAAAAGATCTGGGGATGTAGGTCTTGGCGTTGGATATTTTGTCGTCTATCTTGGGGACTTTTGAAGGGATTATGAAGTATTATTCAGTGGTTCTATCAAGGTACGGTACAACGGAACCTATAGCTACCTTCAGAAAAACGACTGCATAAATACATGAATAATCCCGTCTAAATCTTGACAAAATCCCAATGTGTGGCACCCTTGAATTAACCTCAATCGTCTCTCGCAAGCGCACTTGTACCCTTCGCCCCCAGCTATTTCAACTACCAACCACAAACCATACCTCAAACCCAATAACATTTGGGTTAAAATTCTAGATATAATGCCGATGCAAATTTCTACAAACCTTGATGTTGATGTGATTGCCTCCATTCTGTAATGATCACTGTTTTTTCTCACATTCCCGCACTGGTGGCACAAAAATTGATTTGCTCCCGCAGTTTCAGGGATAAAAAATTATTATCCTCCAGTATAAAACAAAATGGGGAGTTGGATCTGGTCATGATAGGTGCATCATATTTGGAATCTTGGGTCCATATTGGTCCGTACATATCTTGCAACTTTTAAGGGTAGAACAGCTTGGAGTAAGATCCGTAGATGTGGGTTGGTCAATCATCTTGAACTTTTTACGGGTAATAGAGCTGAGTTAGATCTGAGACCATGGTTGGTCATTCATTTGGAACTTTTAAGAGTTGTACAGCTTGGAGTAAATCTGGGCCATTATTGGTCCCCCATATTTGAACTTTTAAGAGTAGTAGACTATAACAGGTTCGGAGTAGGATGGTTAGTATGCTCTTCAGGATTGGCAGATTCGGCAGCCTCCTTCCAAGCGTGTTTCCCATGATTAATTAATATTTATTTAATTAACCCAATAGCTATCTATCTTTATTTCTGGATGTGTTTTAGTTTTGTTTCCATTTTTTTTCCCCTCATAATTCAACTGTATCGCTGTCTCAACCTTTCTTTCATATATCCCTGTTGTTTGTGTTTGTTGTGGATCTTTTTTTTATGGTGTTTGTTTTGCTGTAATGGACTTTTGGTCTCGTTTTGTGTGTTTTTGATCATCGGGTGTCCTTTGTTTCATGAGGGTGTGAGTTAGTGTGTGTTGGTGTGTGTGTCGTGTGTGTTGTGTGTTGTGTGTGTGTGGGTGTGGTGTGGTGTGTGTGTGTGTGTGTGTGTGTGTGTGTGTGGTGTGTGTATGTGTGTGGTGTGTTTGTGTGTTGTAAGTGTGTGGTGTGTGTGTGCGTGTACGTGTTTGTGTGGTGTGTGTGTGTGTGTGTGTGTGTGTGTTGTGTGCGATGTGTGTGTTTGTGTATGTGTTTGTGTGTGTGGTCTGTGTTGATTGTGTGTGTTTGTGTGTGTGGGTGGGGGGTGTGTGTTTAGTTGTGTTTTATAAGTAATTTTGTTGATGATTGTGTGTTTTGTGTTTCTCTGGCACTCATGGTTCTTTTCCTCCTTCTTGTTTACTTATTTCATTCCATGTATGCAGTTTCCTCCTGAATGATGTGTATCTTAATACTGATTATTTTACTATTATAATATATCTTCTTATCACGTTTCATCTTTTGTATACGTCGTTCTTTATATATATTATAAAATCTGTATTTCTTGTAGATGTTCCTTTAAATTGATTTCATCCACGCCCCCTTCATTAATTTTCTTGGTCAACACTCTTTATGACTCCTTATTCAATTTCTTAATTTCAGGAATCCTTGTCATAGTCCATCCAGTTAACCCGTGGCTGTGGCAATCCTTCCGAATGTCTGTTGAGCTACTGCGAAACCGAAAATGCAGTTTTCAATTTGCATAAAAACCAGCCGACTTTGTAAAAGTCTACTTATGTCGTCACATATACGCCTTGATGTCAGCTCTCGATAACACACACCACATCTGCCCATTACGATGTACCGAAGATATTACCAATCCTTGGTTATTTGCCAAAAGATCTGGGATGTAGTCTTGGCGTTGGGATATTTTGTGTTTATCTTGGGACTTTTGAAGGGATTATTAAGTATTTCATCAGTGGTTTATAATCAAGCGTACGTACAACGGAACACTATGCTTACCTCAGATAAACGACTGCATAAATACATGAATAATCCCGTCTTTCAATCTTGGGACAAAATCCCAATGTGTGGCACCCTTGCAATTCACCTCAACCGTCTCTCGCAAGCGACTTGCTACTCGCCCCAGCTATTTCAACTCCAACCACAACCATACCTCAACCAAATACGTTTGGGTTTTTGTAAAATTAGAGATAATTGCCCCGGATGCAAAATTTCTAAAACCATTGATGTTGATGTGATTTGCATCCAATTCTGAATGATCACTGTTTTTTTCGCAAATTCCCGCGCCGGTGGCCACTAAAAAATTGATTTGCTCCCCGCAGTTCAGGATAAAAATTATTATCCTCCAGTATAAAACAAATATGGGGGAGTTGGGATCTCGAGTCATTGATAGGTGCATCATATTGGAATCGGGTCCAATTTGGTCCGTCATGATCGCAACTTTTAAGGGTTAGAAACAGCTTGGAGTAAGATCCTTAGATGTGGTTGGTCAATCATCTGGGAACTTTAGGGTAAATAGAGCTTGGAGTTAGATCCTTTTTTTGGGACCATGGGTGGTCATTCATTCTTGGAACTTTTAAGAGTTGTACAGCTTGGGAGTAGATCTGGGCCATTATTGGTCCCCCATATTTGAACTTTTAAGAGTAGGAGATATAAGTCGGAGTTAGGATGGTAGATGCTCTTCAGGATGGCCGATTCGGCGCTCCTTCCAACGAGTGTTCCCCATGATTAATTAATTATTTATTAATTAACCAATAGCTATCTATCTTTATTTCTGGATGTGTTTTAGTTTTGTTTCCATTTTTTTCTCCCCTCATATATTCACCTGTATCGCTGTCTCACCTTTCTCATATATCCCTGTTGTTTTGTTGTTGTTGTGGTCTTTTTTTTATGGCGTTTTTTGCTGTAATGAGACTTTTGTTATCGTTTTTGTGTGTTTTTGATCATCAGGTGTTCCTTTGTTTCATGAGGGTGTGTGTTAGTGTGTGTGTGTGTGTGTGTGTGTGTGTGTGTGTGTGTGTGTGTGTGTGTGTGTGTGTGTGTGTGTGTGTGTGTGTGTGTGTGTGTGTGTGTGTGTGTGTGTGTGTGTGTGTGTGTGTGTGTGTGTGTGTGTGTGTGTGTGTGTGTGTGTGTGTGTGTGTGTGTGAGTGTGTTTGTGTGTGTGTGTGTTTGTGTGTGTAAGTGTGTGTGTGTGTGTGTGCGTGTACGTGTGTGTGTGTGTGTTGTGTGTGTGTGTGTGTGTGTGTGTTGTGTGCGATGTGTGTGTTTGTGTATGTGTTTGTGTGTGTGTCTGTGTGTGTGTGTTTGTGTGTGGGTGGGTGTGTGTGTTTTAGTTGTGTTTTATAATTATATTTTGTTGATTTGTGTTTTTGTGTTTCTCTGTCACTCACGGTTCTTTCCTCCTTCTTGCTTACCTTATTCATTTCCATGTATGCAGTTTCCTCCTGAATGATGTGTATCTTAATACTGATTATTTTCTATTATAATATATCTTTCTATATCACGTTTCCATCTTTTGTATACGTCGTCTTTTATATATATTTATAAATCTTTATTTCTTGTAGATGTTCCTTAAATTTGATTTCATTCCACGCCCTTCATTAATTCTTGGTCAACACTCTTTATAGACTACCTTCTTCAATTCTTATTCAGGAATTCCTTGTCATAGTCCATCCAGTTAACCCGTGGGCTGTGGCAAGCCTTCCTGAAGGCTCTGCTGAGCTACTGCGAAACCGAAACCGCAGTTTTCAATTGCATACAAAAACCAGGCCGACATTCGTAAAAGTCTACTTATTGTGTCACATATACGCCTTGATGTCAGCTCTCGATAACACACACCACCATCTGCCTCATTACGATGTACGCAGATATTTACCAATCCTTGGTTATTTGCCAAAAGATCTTGGGATGTAGGTCTTGGCGTTGGGATATTTTGTGTCTATCTTGGGACTTTTGAAGGGATTATTCAAGTATTTATTCAGTGGTTATATCAAGGTACGGTACAACGGAACCTATGCTTACCTTCAGATAAACGACTGCATAAATACATGAATAATCCCGTCTAAATCTTGGGACAAAATCCCAATGTGTGGCACCCTGAATTCACCTCAACACGTCTCTCGCAAGCGACTTCACCTCGCCCAGCTATTTCAAC
>JACEEZ010021092.1:24991-56430 GCA_016584305.1 Chionoecetes opilio
TATATCATATTTCTTATTTTCAGATACTCCTATATTTTAACTTTATTTCTTGTAGATTTCCTTAAATTTATTCATTCCACGCCTTTCATTAATTTCTTGGTCCACACTCTTTATAGACTACCTTCCTTAATTCTTATTCAGGAATTCCTTGTCATAGTCCTCCGTTAACCCGGGGGCCCTGTGCAAGCCTTCCTGAAGGCTCTGCTGAGTTTACTGCGAAACCGAAACCGCAGTTTTCAATTGCTACAAAACCATGCCGACATTCGTAAATCTACTTATTGTGTCACATATACGCCTTGATGTCAGCTCTCGATAACACCACCACCATCTGCCTCATTACGATGTACCCAGATATTTACCAACCCTTTGGGTTTTTTGCCAAAAGATCTTGGGATTAGGTCTTGGCGTTGGGATATTTTTGTGTCTATCTTGGACTTTTGAAGGGATTATTCAAGTATTTATTCAGTGGTTTTATATAAAGGTACCGGTCCAACGGAACCTATGCTTACCTTCAATAAACGACTGCATAAATACATGAATAATCCCGTCTAAATCTTGGGACAAAATCCCAATGTGTGGCACCATTGAATTCACCTCACCGTCTCTCGCAAGCGACTTGCTACCCTTCGCCCCAGCTATTTCAACTCCCAACCACAACCATACCTCAACCCAATACGTTTGGGTTAAAATTAGATATATGCCGGATGCAAATTTCTACAACCTTGATGTTGATGTGATTTGGCATCCAATTCTGTATGATCACGTTTTTTCTCACATTCCCGCACTGGTGGCACTAAAATTGATTTGCTCCCGCAGTTTCAGGGATAAAAATTATTATCCTCCAGTATAAAAACAAATATGTGGGAGTTGGATCTGGTCATTGATTGGTGCATCATATTGGAATCTGGTCCATATTTGGTCCGTCATTATCTTGCAACTTTTAAGGGTAGAACAGCTTGGAGTAAGATCCTTAGATGTGGTTGGTCAATCAACTTGGAACTTTTTACGGGTAATAGAGCTTGGAGTTAGATCTGGACCATGGTTGGGTCATTCATCTTGGAACTTTTAAGAGTTGTACAGCTTGGAGTTAGATCTGGGCCATTATTGGGCCCCCATTTTGAACTTTTAAGAGTATAGACTATACAGGTCGAGTAGGATGGTAGGATGCCTTCAGGATTGGCGATCGGCGCTCCTTCCAACGAGTGTTTCCCATGATTAATTAATTATTTATTAATTAACCAATAGCTATCTATCTTTATTTCTGGATGTGTTTTAGTTTTGTTTTTCCCTTTTTTTCTCCCCTCATATATTCACCTGTATCGCTGTCTCACCTTTCTCATATATCCCTGTTGTTTTGTTGTTGTTGTGGTCTTTTTTTTATGGTGTTTGTTTTGCTGTAATGAGACTTTTGTTCTCGTTTTGTGTGTTTTTGATCATCGGGTGTTCCTTTGTTTTCATGAGGGTGTGTGTTAGTGTGTGTGTGTGTGTGGTGTGTGTGTGTGTGTGTGTGTGTGGTGTGTGTGTGTGTGTGTGTGTGTGTGTGTGTGTGTGTGTGTGTGTGTGTGTGTGTGTGTGTGTGTGTGTGTTGTGTGTGTGTGTGTGTGTGGTGGTGAGTGTGTGTGTGTGAGTTTGTGTGTGTGTGTGTGTGTGTGTGTGTGTGTGTGTGTGGTGTGTGTGTGGTGTGTGTATTGTGTGTGTGTGTGTTTGTGTGTGTAAGTGTGTGTGTGTGTGTGTGCGTGTACGTGTGTGTGTGTGTGTGTGTGTGTGTGTGTTGTGTGTGTGTGTTGTGTGCGATGTGTGTGTTTGTGTATGTGTTTGTGTGTGTGTCTGTGTGTGTGTGTTTGTGTGTGGGTGGGTGGTGTGTTTTTAGTTGTGTTTTATAATTATATTTTGTTGATTTGTGTTTTTGTGTTTCTCTGTCACTCACGGTTCTTTTCCTCCTTCTTGCTTACCTTATTCATTTCCATGTATGCAGTTCCGTCCTCCTTAATGTGTGTATTTTAATACTGATTATTTTCTATTATAATATATCTTTCTATATCACTTTCATCTTTTGGTATACGTCGTCTTTTATATAGATTTATAAATCTTTTATTTCTTGTAATGTTCCTTAATTTGATTTCATTCCACGCCCTTCATTAATTTTCTTGGTCAAACGCACGTCTTTATAGACTACCTTCTTCAATTCTTATTCATGTAATCCTTGTCATAGTCCATCCATTTTGAACCCCGTGGGCTGTGGCGAATCCCTTCCTGAAGGCTCTGCTTAGCTACTGCGAAACCGAAAACCGCAGTTTTCATTGCCATACAAAACCAGGCCGACATTCGTTGAAAGTCTATCTTATTGTGTCCATATACCCTGATGGTCAGCTCTCGATACACACACCTACCTCTTCCTCATTACGAATTACGCAGATATTACCAATCCTTGGTTTATTTGCCAAAAGATCTGGGATGTAGTTTTTGGTGTTGGGATAATTTTTGTGTCCTATCTTGGGCTTTTGAAGGGATTATTCAAGTGTATTTATTCAGTGGTTTATATCAAGGTACGGTACAACGGAACCTATACTTACCTTCAGATAAACGACTGCTAATACATTAATAATTCCGTCTAAATCTTGGACGAATCCCAATGTGTGCACACCTTGAATTCGCCCTCTAACCGTCTCTCGCAGCCACTTGCTACCCTTCGCCCCAGCTATTTCACTCCAACCACAACCATACCTCAAGACCCGAATACGTTGGGGGTTAAATTAGATATAATGCCGGATGCAAATTTTCTACAACCTGATGTTGATGTGATTTGCATCCAATTCTGTAATGAATCCTGTTTTTCTCACATTCCGCACTGGTGGCACTAAAATTGATTGTGCTCTCCGTAGTTTCAGGGATAAGACTTATTCTTATCCTCCAGTATAAAACAAATATGCGGGAGTTTGAATTCTGGTCATTTGATATGGTCATCATATTGAATCTGTCCATATTTGTCCGTCAGTATCTTGCAGCTTTTATGGGTAGAACAGCTTGATGTACGATCCTTAGATGTGGTTGTCAATGCATCTGTAACTTTTACGGGTACTAGGCTGGCGTTTGATCTGGACCATTGTTGGTCATTCAATGGCGTGAACTTTAGAGTTGTACAGCCTGGGATTAGATCCTGGGTCGGCATTATTGTTCCCCCATATTTGATCTTTTAAATTAGTAGACTATACATGTCGAGTAGAGAGGGTGAGGATGCTCTTTCAGGGAATTGCGATATTCGGCGCTCCTTTCCACGATTTTCCCCATAGATTAATTAATTATTTATTATTAAGCCATAGCTATATATCTTATTCTGGATGTGTTTTTAGTTTTGTTCCATTTTTTTTTCGATCCCTCATATATTCACCGGTATCGCTGTCTCACCTTTCTCATATAGCCCTGTTGTTTTGTTGTTGTTGTGGTCTTTTTTTTTATGGTTGTTTGGGGTTTTGCTGTAATGAGACCTTTTGTTCTTGTTTTTGTGGTTTTTGATCATCGGGGGTGTTCCTTTGTTCATGATGGGTGTGTTAGTGTGTGTGTGTGTGTGTGTGGTGTTTGTGTGTGTGTGTGTTGTGTTATGTGTGTGTGTGTGTGTGTGTGTGGTGGATGTGTTGTGTGTGGTGTGTGTGTGGTTTGTGTGTGTTTGGTGGTGTGTGTGTGTGTGTGTGTGGTGTGTTTTGTGTGTGTCAGTTGTTTGTGTGAGGTTGTGTGTGTGTGTGTGTGTGTAGTGTTGTGTGTGTGTTGTGTGTTGTGTGTGTGTGTGGTGTGGTGTGTGTTGTGTGTGTGTGTGTGTTGTGTTTTGTGGTGTAGTGTGTGTGTGTGTGTGTGTGTGTTTGTACATTTGTGAGTGTGTGGTGTGTGTTTGTGTGTGTGTGTGTGTGTGTGGTGTGTGTGTGTGTTTGTTGTGTGTTTTGTGTATGTTTTTGTTTGTGTCTGTGGTGTGTGTTTGTTGTGGTTGGGTGTGTGTGTTTTAATTTTGTGTTTTAGATTATATTTTGTTGATTTGTGTTTTTTGTGTTTCTCTGTTCCACTCATGGTTTCTTTTCCTCCTTCTTGTTTACCCTATTCATTTCCATGTATCAGTTTCCTCCTGATGATGTGTATCTTATACGACTATTTTCTATTATATATTCTTTCTATATCACGTTTCCATCTTTTTTGTATAAGGCCGTCTTTTATATATATTCTATAATATTTTATTCTTGTAGATGTTCCTTAAATTTTGATTTCATTCCACGCCCTCATTATTTCGTGGTCAACGACTTTTATAGACTACCTTTCTTCAATTCTTTATTCAGGAATTCCTTGTCATATTCCATCAGTTACCCGTGGGCTGTGGCAAGCCTTCCTGTAGGGCTCTGCTGAGCTACTGCAAACCGAACAGGCAGTTTTCAATTGCATACAAAAACCAGGCCGACATTCGTAAAGGTCTACTTATTGTGTTACATATACGCCTTGATGTCAGCTCTCGATAACACACACCACCATCTGCCTCATTACGATGTACGCAGATATTTACCAATCCTTGGTTATTTGCCAAAAGATCTTGGGATGTAGGTCTTGACGTTGGGATATTTTGTGTCTATCTTGGGACTTATGAAGGGATTATTCAAGTATTTATTCAGTGGTTTATATCAAGGTTCGGTACAACGGAACCTATGCTTACCTTCAGATAAACGACTGCATAAATACATGAATAATCCCGTCTAAATCTTGGGACAAAATCCCAATGTGTGGCACCCTTGAATTCACCTCAACCGTCTCTCGCAAGCGACTTGCTGCCCTTCGCCCCAGCTATTTCAACTCCCAACCACAACCATACCTCAACCCAATACGTTTGGGTTAAAATTAGATATAATGCCGGATGCAGATTTCTACAACCTTGATGTTAATGTGATTTGCATCCAATTCTGTAATGATCATCGTTTTTCTCACATTCCCGCACTGGTGGCACTAAAAATTGATTTGCTCCCGCAGTTTCAGGGATAAGAATTATTATCCTCCAGTATAAAACAAATATGTGGGAGTTGGATCTGGTCATTGATAGGTGCATCATATTGGAATCTGGTCCATATTTGGTCCGTCATTATCTTGCAACTTTTAAGGGTAGAGCAGCTTGGAGTAAGATCCTTAGATGTGGTTGGTCAATCATCCTGGAACTTTTACGGGTAATAGAGCTTGGAGTTAGATCTGGACCATGGTTGGTCATTCATCTTGGAACTTTTAAGAGTTGTACAGCTGGAGTTAGATCTGGGCCATTATTGGTCCCCCATATTTGAACTTTTAAGAGTAGTAGACTATACAGGTCGGAGTAGGATGGTAGGATCTCTTCAGGATTGGCGATTCGGCGCTCCTTCCAACGAGTGTTCCCCATGATTAATTAATTATTTATTAATTAACCATAGCTATCTATCTTTATTTCTGGATGTGTTTTAGTTTTGTTTCCATTTTTTTCTCCCCTCATATATTCACCTGTATCGCTGTCTCACCTTTCTCATATATCCCTGTTGTTTTGTTGTTGTTGTGGTCTTTTTTTTATGGTGTTTGTTTTGCTGTAATGAGACTTTTGTTCTCGTTTTTGTGTGTTTTTGATCATCGGGTGTTCCTTTGTTTCATGAGGGTGTGTGTTAGTGTGTGTGTGTGTTGTGTGTGTGTGTGTGTGTGTGTGTGTGTGTGTGTGTGTGTGTGTGTGTGTGTGTGTGTGTGTGTGTGTGTGTGTGTGTGTGTGTGTGTGTGTGTGTGTGTGTGTGTGTGTGTGTGTGTGTGTGTTGTGTGTGTGTGGTGTGTGTGTGTGTGTGTGGTGTGTGTGTGTGTGTGTGTGTGTGTGTGTGTGTGTGTGTGTGTGTGTGTGTGTGTGTGTGTGTGGTGTGTGTATGTGTGTGTGTGGTGTTTGTGTGTGTAAGTGTGTGTGTGTGTGTGTGCGTGTACGTGTGTGTGTGTGTGTGTGTGTGTGTGTGTGTGTGTGTGTGTGTTGTGTGCGATGTGTGTGTTTGTGTATGTGTTTGTGTGTGTGTCTGTGTGTGTGTGTTTGTGTGTGGGTGGTGTGTGTGTGTTTTAGTTGTGTTTTATAATTATATTTTGTTGATTTGTGTTTTTGTGTTTCTCTGTCACTCATGGTTCTTTTCCTCCTTCTTGTTTACCTTATTCATTTCCATGTATGCAGTTTCCTCCTGAATGATGTGTATCTTAATACTGATTATTTTCTATTATAATATATCTTTCTATATCACGTTTCCATCTTTTGTATACGTCGTCTTTTATATATATTTATAAATCTTTATTTCTTGTAGATGTTCCTTAAATTTGATTTCATTCCACGCCCTTCATTAATTTCTTGGTCAACACTCTTTATAGACTACCTTCTTCAATTCTTATTCAGGAATTCCTTGTCATAGTCCATCCAGTTAACCCGTGGGCTGTGGCAAGCCTTCCTGAAGGCTCTGCTGAGCTACTGCGAAACCGAAACCGCAGTTTTCAATTGCATACAAAAACCAGGCCGACATTCGTAAAAGTCTATTTATTGTGTCACATATACGCCTTGATGTCAGCTCTCGATAACACACACCACCATCTGCCTAATTACGATGTACGCAGATATTTACCAATCCTTGGTTATTTGCCAAAAGATCTTGGGATGTAGGTCTTGGCGTTGGGATATTTTGTGTCTATCTTGGGACTTTTGAAGGGATTATTCAAGTATTTATTCAGTGGTTTATATCAAGGTACGGTACAACGGAACCTATGCTTACCTTCAGATAAACGACTGCATAAATACATGAATAATCCCGTCTAAATCTTGGACAAAATCCAATGTGTGGCACCCTTGAATTCACCTCAACCGTCTCTCGCAAGCGACTTGCTGCCCTTCGCCCCAGCTATTTCAACTCCCAACCACAACCATACCTCAACCCAATACGTTTTGGGTTAAAATTAGATATAATGCCGGAGCAGATTTCTACAACCTTGATGTTGATGTGATTTGCATCCAATTCTGTAATGATCATGTTTTTTCTCACATTCCCGCACTGGTGGCACTAAAAATTGATTTGCTCCCGCAGTTTCAGGGATAAAATTATTATCCTCCAGTATAAAACAAATGTGGAGTTGGATCTGGTCATTGATAGGTGCATCATATTGGAATCTGGTCCATATTTGGTCCGTCATTATCTTGCAACTTTTAAGGGTAGAACAGCTTGGAGTAAGATCCTTAGATGTGGTTGGTCAATCAACTTGGAACTTTTACGGGTAATAGAGCTTGGAGTTAGATCTGGACCATGGTTGGTCATTCATCTTGGAACTTTTAAGAGTTGTACAGCTTGGAGTTAGATCTGGGCCATTATTGGTCCCCCATATTTGAACTTTTAAGAGTAGTAGACTATACAGGTCGGAGTAGGATGGTAGGATGCTCTTCGGATTGGCGATTCGGCGCTCCTTCCAACGTGTGTTCCCCATGATTAATTAATTATTTATTAATTAACCAATAGCTATCTATCTTTATTTCTGGATGTGTTTTAGTTTTGTTTCCATTTTTTTCTCCCCTCATATATTCACCTGTATCGCTGTCTCACCTTTCTCATATATCCCTGTTGTTTTGTTGTTGTTGTGGTCTTTTTTTTATGGTGTTTGTTTTGCTGTAATGAGACTTTTGTTCTCGTTTTTGTGTGTTTTTTGATCATCGGGTGTTCCTTTGTTTCATGAGGGTGTGTGTGTTAGTGTGTGTGTGGTGTGTGTGTGTGTGTGTGTGTGTTGTGTGTGTGTGTGTGTGTGTGTGTGTGTGTGTGTGTGTGTGTGTGTGTGTGTGTGTGTGTGTGTGTGTGTGTGTGTGTGGTGTGTGTTGTGTGTGTGTGTGGTGTGTGTGTGTGTGTGTGTGTGTGTGTGTGTGTGTGGTGTGTGTGTGTGTGTGTGTGTGTGTGTGTGTTGTGTGGTGTGTGTTTTGTGTGTGTGTGTGGTGTGTTGTGTGTGTGTGTTTTGTGTATGTGTGTGTGTGTGTTGTGTGTGTGTGGGGTGTGTGTGTGTGTGGTGTGTGTGTGTGGTGTGTGTGTGTGTGTGTTGTGTCGATGTGTGTGTCTGTGTGTGTGTGTTTGTGTGTGGGTGGGTGTGTGTGTTTTAGTTGTGTTTTATAATTATATTTTTGTTGATTTGTGTTTTTGTGTTTCTCTGTCACTCATGGTTCTTTTCCTCCTTATTGTTTACTTATTCATTCCATGTACAGTTTCCTTTAAATGAATATCGTNATTAATATATTTTCTATATCACGTTTCATCTTTTGTATACGTCGTCTTTTATATATATTATAAATCTTATTTCTTGTAGATGTCCTTAAATTGATTTCATTCCACGCCTTCATTAATTTCTTGGTCAACACCTTTATAGACTACCTTCTTCAATTCTTATTCAGGAATCCTTGTCATAGTCCATCCAGTTAACCGTGGGCTGTGGCAAGCCTTCCTGTAGGTCTGCTGAGCTACTGCGAAAACCGAAACCGCAGTTTTTCAATTGCATACAAAAACAGGCGACATTCGTAAAAGTCTACTTATTGTGTCACATATACGCCTTGATGTCAGCTCTCGATAACACACACCCCCATCTACCTCATTACGATGTACGCAGATATTTACCAATCCTTGGTTATTTGCCAAAAGATCTTGAGGATGTAGGTCTTGGCGTTGGGATATTTTGTGTCTATCTTGGGATTTTTGAAGGGATTATTCAAGATTTATACAGTGGTTTATATCAAGGTACGGTACAACGGAACCTATGCTTACCTTCAGATAAACGACTGCATAAATACATGAATAATCCCGTCTAAATCTTGGGACAAAATCCCAATGTGTGGCACCTTGAATTCACCTCAACCGTCTCACGCAAGCGACTTGCTGCCCTTCGCCCCAGCTATTCAACTCCCAACCACAACCATACCTAACCCAATACGTTTGGGTTAAAATTAGATATAATGCCGGATGCAGATTTCTACAACCTTGATGTGATGTGATTGCATCCAATCTGTAATGATCATCGTTTTTCTCACATTCCCGCATGGTGGCACTAAAAATTTGATTTGCTCCCGCAGTTTCAGGGATAAGAATTATTATCCTCCAGTATAAAACAAATATGTGGGAGTTGGATCTGGTCATTGTTTAGGTGCATCATATTGGAATCTGGTCCATATTTGGTCCGTCATTATCTTGCAACTTTAAGGGTAGAGCAGCTTGGAGTAAGATCCTTAGATGTGGTTGGTCAATAAATTTTGGGAACTTTTACGGGTAATAGAGCTTGGAGTTAGATCTGGACCATGGTTGGTCATTCATCTTGGAACTTTTAAGAGTTGTACAGCTTGGAGTTAGATCTGGGCCATTATTGGTCCCCATATTTGAACTTAGATAGTAGACATATATAGGTCGGAGTAGGATGGTAGGGATGATCTTCAGGATTGGCGGATAGGGGGATCCCCCAACGAGTGTCCCCATGATTAATTAATATTTATTAATAACCATAGCTATCGATCTTTATTTCTGGATGCGTTTTAGTTTGTTTCCATTTTGTTCTAACCTTCAATATTCACCTGTATCGGCTTGTCTCACCTGTCTAATAATCCCTATGTTGTTTGTTGTGTTGTGGTCTTTTTTTTCTGGTGTTTGTTTTGCTGTTATGAGGGACTTTGTTCTCGTTTTTGTGTGTTTTTGATCAATCGGGTGTCCTTTGTTTCATGAGGTGTGTGGTGTGTGTTGTGTGTGTGGTGAGGGGTGTGTGTGTGTGTGTGTGTGGTGTGGTGTGTGGTGTGTGGGGGTTGTTGTGTGTGATGTGTGGTGGTGTGTTGTGTGTGTGTGTCGTGTGTGTGGTAGGAGTTGGTTTGTGTGTGTGTGGTGTGTGTGTGTGTGTGTGTTGTGTTTGGTGTGTGTGTTGTGGTGGTGTGTGTATGTGTGATTGTGTTGGTTTGTGTGGTAAGTGTGTGTGAGTGTGTGTGTGTGTACGTGTGTTGTTCGTGTGTATAGTGTGGTGTAGTGTGGTGTGGTATGGTGTTGTGTGCGAGTGTGGTGTTTGTGTATGTGTTTGTGTGTGTGTCTGTGTGGTGTGTGTTTTTGTGTGGGTGGTGTTTGTGTTTTAGTGTGTGTATAAGTATATTTTGTGATTTGTGTTTGGTTTCTTCTGTCACTCATAGGTTCTTATCCTCCTTATTGTTTACCTTATTCAATTTCCATCGTACGCAGTTTCCTCCTGAATGATGTGTATCTTAATCACTGATATATTCTATTAGAATATATCCTTTCTATATCACGTTCCACATCTTTTGGATACGTCGTTTTTAATAATTTATAAATCTTATTTCTTGTAGAGTTCCTTAAATTGGATTCTAATTCCCACGTCCTTCATTAATTCTTGGTTCAACACTCTTATAGACTACATTATTCAATATTATTCAGGAATTCCTTGCATAGGTCCATCCAGATAAACGTGGGCTGTGGCACAAAACCTTCTCCTGAAGGCTCTGCTGAGCTTTTTTCTTTTTTTTTACTGCGAAAAACGAAACCGCAGTTTCAATTGGCTACAAAACCAGGCCGACATTCGTTATAAAGTCTACTTATTGTGTCACATATACGCCTTGATGTCAGCTTCTCGATAACACAAACACCATCTGCCATACGATGGTACGCAGATATTTTACCAACACTGGTTTAATTGCTCAAAAGATATATTGGGATGTAGGTCTTGGCGTGGATATTTGGTCTATCTTGGGACTTTTAAGGGATTATCCAGTATTATCAAGTGTTTATATAAAGGTCGTACAACGCGAGGACCTTATGCTTCTTCAGATAAACAACTGCATAAATACATGCATAATCCCGTCTAAAATCTTGGGACAAGACCCAATGGGTGGCACCCTTGAATTAACCTCAACCGTCTCTCGCCAGCGACTTGCTGGCCCTTAGCCCCAGCCTATTTCAACTCCCTTACCACAACCATCCTCAGCCCAATTAAGTTGGGTTAATTAATATAATGCCGGTGCAGATTTTCTACAACTGATGTTAATGTGATTGGCATCCAATTCTAGTAAGGATCAGCGTTTTTTCTCACATTCCCGCACGGTGGCACTAAAAATTGATTTGCTCCGCAGTTTTCAGGGATAAGAAGATTATCCTCAGTATAAAACAAATAGTGGGAGGTTGGATATGGTCATGGATAGGGGCATCATATTGGAATCTGGTCAATCTTTGGTCCGTCATATCTTGCAACTTTTAAGGGTAGAGCAGCTTGGAGTAAGATCCTTAGATGTGGTTGGTCAATCATCTTGGAACTTTTACGGGTAATAGAGCTTGGAGTTAGATCTGGACCATGGTTGGTCATTCATCTTGGAACTTTTAAGAGTTGTACAGCTTGGAGTTAGATCTGGGCCATTATTGGTCCCCCATATTTGAACTTTTAAGAGTAGTAGAATATACAGGTCGGAGTAGGCTGGTAGGATGCTCTTCAGGATTGGCGATTCGGCGCTCCTTCCATACGAGTGTTTCCATGATAATACATTATTTATAATTTAACCAATAGCATCTATCATTTATTTCTGGATGATTTAGTTTTGTTTCCATTGTTCTCCCTCATATATTCACCTGTATCGCTGTCTCACCTGTCTCAATATCCCTGTTGTTTTTGTTGTTGTTGTGGTCTCTTTTTTATGGTGTTTGTTTGCTGGTAATGAGACTTTTGTTATCGTTTTTGGTGTTTTTGATCATCGGGTGTTTCCTTTGTTTCATGAGGGTGTGTGTTATTGTGTGTGTGTGTGTGTTTGTGTGTGTGTGTGTGTGTGTTGTGTGTATGTTGTGTGTGTGTGTGGTGTGTATGTGTGTGTGTGTGTGTGTGTGTGTGTGTGTGTGTGTGGTGTGTGTGTGTGTGTGTGTGGTGTGTGAGGTGTGTGTGGTGAGTTGTGTGTGTGTAACTGTGTGTGTGGGTGTGTGTGTGTGTGTGTGTCTTGTTCTTGTGTGTGTGGTGTAGTTTGTGTGTGTTGTTTGTGTGCGGTAAAGTGTGTGTGTGTGTGTGTGCGTGTACGGTGTGTGTGTTTCTCCTTTGTGTGTGTGTGTGTGGTGTAGTGTGTGCGTGTGTCCTTGTGTTCGATGTGTTTGTTTGTGTATGTGTTTGTGTTGTTGTCTTTGTGTGTGTGTTTGTGTGTGGGTGGGCGTGTACGTTTTAGTTGTGTTTTTATAATTTTTTTAAAATTTATTTTGTTGATTTGTGTTTTTGTGTTTCATGTCACTCACCCCTGTCTTTTCCTCCTTCTTGCTACCTTATTCATTTTCCATGTATGCAGTTTCCTCCTGACAGATGTGTACCTTAATACAAGAATTATTTTCTATAGAATTATATCTTTCTATATCACGTTTACATCATTTGTAACGTCGTTTCTTTTGTATATATCTTATTAAAATCTTATGCTGTAAGATTTTCCTTAAATTTGATTTCATTCCAGCCTTCATTAATTTTTCTTGGTCAACACTCTTCATAGACTACCTTATTCAATTCTTATCAGCATTCCTTGTCAAGTCCAATCCAGTTAACCGTCTGGGCTGTGGCAAGTTTTCCTGAAGGCTTCTGCTGAGATACTGGCGAAACGAAAACTGCAGTTTTTAATTGTGGGATACAAAAACCAAGGCCGACATTCGTAAAAGTCTACTTTATGTGTCCACACATACGCCGTGATGTCAGCTCCGATAACACACACCACCATCTGCCTCATTACGATGTACGCAGATATTTACCAATCCTGGTTTATTTGCCAAAAGATCTTGGGATGTAGGTCTTGGCGTTGGGTTATTTTGTGTCTATCTTGGGACTTTTGAAGGGGATTATTACAGTATTTATTCAGTGGTTTATTCAAGGTACGGTACAACGGACCTATGTACATTCAGATAAACGACTGCTAAAATACATGAATAATCCGTCTAAATTTGGGACCAAAATCCCAATGTGTGGGGGGCACCTATTGTATTCACCTCAAACCGTCTCTCGCAAGCGACTGCTACCCCTTCGCCCCAGCTATTTCCAACTCCCAACCACAAACACCCCCCTTACCTCAACCCAATACGTTTGGGTAATATAGATCTAAAGCGGATGCAAATTTCTTACAACCTTGATGTGATGTGATTCGCATCACAATCTGCTGTAATGATCATCGTTTTTTCACATTCCCGCACTGGTGGCACTAAAAATTTATTTTTTGCTCCGCAGTTCAGGGATAAGAATATGATCCTCAGTAGAAAACAAATATGTGGGGAGTTGGATCCTGGTTCAGTGATAGGTGCATCATATTGGGAATCTTGTCCATATTTGGTCAGTCATTTATTTGCAACTTTTTAAGGGTAGAGAAGCTTGGAGTAGAGATTCCCGTAGATGTGGTTGGCAATCATCTTAGGAACTTTTTACGGGTAATAGAGCTTGAGTTAGATCTGCGACCATGGTTGGTCATTCATCTGGAACTTTTAAGAGTTGTACAGCTTGGATGTTAGAGCTGGGCCCATTAATTGGCCCCCCATATTTGAACTTTTAGAGTAGTAGACTATACAGGTCGGAGTAGGATGTAGGATGCTCTCAGGATTGGCGATTCGCGGCTCCTTCCAACGAGTGTCCCCATGATTAATTAATTATTTATTAATTAACCAATAGCTAATCTATCTTTATTTCTGGATGTGTTTTTAGTTTTGTTTCCATTTTTTTCTCCCCTCATATATCACCTGTATCGCTGTGTCTTCACCTTTCTCCATATATCCCTGTTGTTTTTGTTGGTGTTGTGCGTCTTTTGTTTTTTGGTGTGGTTTTGCTTGTAAGGAGACTTTTGTTCTCGTTTTTGGTGTTTTGATCATCGGGTGTTCCTTTGTTTCATGAGGGTGTGTATAGTGTGTGTGTGTGTGTGTGTGTGTGTGTGTGTGTGTGGTTGTGGTGTGTGTGTGCTGTGTGTGTCGTGTGTGTGGTGGTGTGTGTGTGTGTGTGTTGTGTGTGTGTGTGTGTGTGTGTGTGTGTGTGTGTGTGTGTGATGTGTAGTGTGTGTGTGTGGAGGGGTTGTGTGTGTGAGTTGGTGTTGTGTGGTGTGTGTGTGTGTGTGTGTGTGTATGGTGTGTGTGTTGTGTTGTATTGTGTGTGGGTTTGTGTGTGTAAGTGTGTGTGTGTGTGTGTGCGGTGTACGTGTTGTGTGGGTGTGTGTGTGTGTGGTGTGTGGTGGTTGTGTGCGAGTGTGTGTTTGTGTATGTGTTTGTGTGTGTGTCTTGTGTGTGTGTGTTTGAGTGTGGGTGGGTGGGTGTGTGTGTTGAGGTTGTGTTTTATAAATTATATTTTGTTGATTTGGTTTTTTGTGTTCTCTGTCAACTCATGGTTCTTGTCCTCCTTCTGTTTACCTTATTATTTCCATGTATGCAGTTTCTCCTGAATGATGTGTATCTTAATAACGGATATTTCTCATTATACTATATCTTTCTATATCACGTTGTCACTATCTTTTGTATACGTCGTCCTTTAATATATTTATAAATCTTTATTTTCTTGTAGATTTCCTTAAATTTGAGTTCATCCACGCCTAATTAATTTCTTGGTCACATTCTTTATAGACTACCTTCTCAATTCTTTATTCGGAATTCCTTGTCTAGTCCATCCAGGTTAACCGTGGGCTGTGCAAGGCCCTTTTTATAGAGGCCTCTGCTGAGCACTACTGCGAACCGAAAACGCAGTTTTCAATTGCATACAAAAACCCAGGCCGAACATTCGTAAAAGTCTACTGATTGTGTCACAATACGCTTGATGTCAGCTCTCGATAAACACACACCAATATGCCTCATACATGTACGCAGATATTTAACCAATCCTGGTTATTTGCAAAAGATCTTGGGATGTAGGTCTTGGCGTTGGATATTTTGTGTCTATCTGGGACTTTTGAAGGAATTATTCAAGTATTTATTCAGTGGTTTATATCAAGGTACGGTACAACGGAACCTAATGCTACCTTCAGATAAACGCTGCACAAAATACATGAATAATCCCGTCTAAAATCTTCGGGACAAATCCCAATGTGTCGCCACCCGTGAATTTTCACTCAACAGTCTCATCGCAAGCGACTTGCTGCCCTTCGCCCCAAGTATGCAACTCCCACCAAACCATACCTCAACCCAAACGTTTGGGTTTTTAAAATTAGATATGTATAAAGCCGGATGCAGATTTCTACACCTTGAGTGATGTGATTGCATCCAAGTCTGTAATGATCATCGTTTTTCTCCACATTCCCGCACTGGTGGGCACTAAAAATGATTAATCCGAAGTGTTCAGGGATAGCATTATTATCCTCCAGTTAAAAAAACAAATATGTGGGTAGTTGGATTGTCATTGATAGGTGCATCATATTGAATATGGTCCATATTTGGTCCGTCATATCTTGCAACTTTAAGGGTAGAGCAGCTTGGAGTAAGATCCTTAGATGTGGTTTGGTCATATAATCATCTTGGAACTTTTACGGGTAATAGGAGATCGAGTTAGATCTGGACCATGGTTGGCCATTCATATTGGAACTTCAGAGTGTACAGCTTGGAGTTAGATCTGGGAATTATTGTCCCCAGATTTGAACTTTTAAGGGTAGTAGGGACTATACAGGTCGGGGAGTTAGGAATGGTAGGAGCTCTCAGGATTGGCGATGCGGGCGCTCCCTCCAACGGAGTGTTCCCCTATGATTAATTAAATTATTTAGTAATAACCATTAGCTATCTATCTTATTTATGGATGTTGTTTTAGTTTTGTTTCCATTTTTTCTCCCCTCATATATTCCCCTGTATCGCTGTCTCACCTTTCTATATATCCCTGTTGTTTTGTGGTTGTGTGGTCTTTTTTTTATGGTGTTTGTTTTGCTGAATGAGATTTTGTTCTCGTTTTTGTGTGTTTTGATCATCGGGTGTTCCTTGTTATATGAGTGTGTGTGTTAGTGTTGTGTGTGTGTGTGTGTGTGTTGTGTGTGTGTGTGTGTGTGTGTGTGTGGGTGGTGTGTGTGTGTGTGTGTGTGTGGGGGTGTGTGTGTGTGTGTCGTGTGTGTGTGTGTGTGTGTGTGTGTTGTGTTGTGTGTGTGTGTGGTGTGTGTGTGTGTGTGTGTGTGTGTGTTCAGTTGTGTGTGTCCGTGAGTTGGTGTGTGTGTTGTGTGTTGTGTGGTTGTGTGTGTGTGTGTGTGTGTGTGTGGTGTGTGTGTGTGTTGTGTGTGTGGTGTGTGTATGTGTGTGTGTGTGTGTGTTTGGTGTGTGAAGTGTTGTGTGTGTTCTGTGGGTGGTGTGTGTAAATTTGTGTCACCTGTGTGTGTGTGTTGTGTGTGTGTGTAGTGTGTTGTGTGTGTGGCTGTGTGTCGTGTGTTGTGTCGATGTGTGTGTTTGTGTATCGTGTTTGGTGTGTGTCGTGTGTGTTGTGTTTGGTCGTGTGGGTGGGGTGTGTGTTTTTTAGTTGTGTTTTATAATTAATATTTGTTGATTTGTGTTTTTTGTGTTTCTCGTCACTCATGGTTCTTTTCGCTCCTTCTTGTTTACCTTATTCATTTCCCATGTATGCAGTTTCTCCTAGAATGATGTGTATCTTAATACTGATATTTTCTATGATAAGATATCTTTTCTATATCAAGTTTCCATCTTTTGGATACGTTTCGTCCTGGATATACTATTTATAAAGTCTTTATTTCTTGTAGATGTGCCTTAATTGTGATTCATTCCACGCCCCCTTCATTAATTTCTTTGTCAACACTCTTTATAGAACTTCCCTTCTTCAATTTCTATCAGGAATTCCTGTTCATAGTCATCCAGTTAACCCGTGGGCTGTGGGCCAAGCCTTTATAGAGGCTCTGACCTGAGCTACTGCGAAACCCGAAACCGCAGTTTCATTGCATACAAAAAACCAGCCGACATTCGTAAAAAGTTACTTATTGTGTCACATATACAGCCTTATGTCAGCTCTCGATAAAACACACACACCATCTGCCTCATTACGAGTACGCAGATATTTACCATCCTGGGTATTTGCAAAATGATCTTGGGATGAGGTCTTGGCGTTGGGATATTTGTGTCTATCTTGGGACTTTGAAGGAAATTATTCAAGTATTTATTCAGTGGTTTATATCAAAGTACGGATACAACGGAACCTATGCCTAACCTTAGGAAAACGACTGCATAAATACATGAAAATACCGTCTAATATTCGGACAAAATCCCAATGTGGGCACCCTTGAATTCACTCAACCGTCTCTTGCAAGCGACTTGCTGCCCTTCGCCCCAAGCTATTTTCAACTCCCAACCACAACCATACCTCAACCCAATACGTTTGGGTTAAAATTAGATATATGCCGGATTGCAGATTTCTAAACCTTGATGTTGATGTGATTGATCCAATTCTGTAATGATCATCGTTTCTCACATTCCGCACTGGTGCACTAAAAATTGATTTGCTCCCGCATTTTCAGGGATAAGCATTATTATCCTCCAGTATAAAACAAATATGGGGAGTTGGATATGGTCATTGATTAGGGTCGCATATATTGGAATCTGGTCCATATTTGGTCCGTCATTAATCTTGCAACTTTATAAGGGTAGAGCAGCTTGGAGTAAGATCCTTAGATGTGGGTTGTAATCATCTTGGAAATTTTACGAGGTAATAGAGCTTGGAGTTAGATCGACATGGTGGTCTTCATCTTGGAACCTTAAGAGTTGTACAGCTTGGAGTTAGATCGGGCATTATTGGTCCCACATATTTTGAACTTTAAGAGTAGTAGACTATACAGGTCGGAGTAGGATGGTAGGATCGCTCTCAGGATGGCGATGCGCGCTCCCTACAAAGACTGTGTTCCCCATGATTAATGTAATTATTTATTAATTAATCATTAGCTATCTATCTTTATTTCTGGATGTGTTTAGTTGTTCCATTTTTTTTCTCCCCTCATATATCACCTGTTACGCTGTCTCACCTTTCTCATATATCCCGTTGTTTGTTGTAGTTGTGCGTCTTTTTTTATTGTTTGTTTTGCTGTAATGAGACTTTTTGTTCTCGTTTTGTGTGTTTTGATCATCGGGTGTGCCTTGTCTCAGAGGGTCGTGTGTTAGTGTGTGTGTCGTGTGTGTGTGACGTGTGTGGTGTTGTGTGTGTGGTTGTGTGGTCGTGTGTGTTGTGTGTTGTGTGTAGTGTGTGTGTGTGTGTGTGTGTGTGTGTGTGTGTGTGTAGTGTGTGTGTGTGCGTGTGTGTGTGTGTGTAGTGTTGTGTGTGTGTTGTGTGTGTGTGGTGTGTGTTGCGTGTGTGTGGTGTGAGTATGTGTGTGTGAGTGAAGCGTGTGTTGTGTGTGTGTGTGTCGTGTGTGTGTGGTGTGTGTGGTGTGTGTGTGGTGTGTGTATGTGTGCAACTGTGTGTGTTTGTGTGTGTAGTGTGTGTGTGTGTGTGTGCGTGTACGTTGTGTGTGTGTGTGTGTGTGTGTGTGTGTGTGGTGTGTGTGGTGTGCGATTTGTGTGTTTGTGTATGTGTTGTGTGTGTGTCTGTGTGTGTGTGTTTGTGTGTGGGTGGTCGTGTGTGTTTAGTTGTGTTTTTATAATTATATTTTGTTGATTTGTGTTTTGTGTTTCTCTGTCACTCACGGTTCTTTTCTCCTTCTTGTTTACCTTATTCATTTCCATGTATGCGTTTCCTCTGAATGATTGTATGTTAATACTGATTATTTTATTATAATATATCTTTCTATATCACGTTTCCATTCGTTTGTATACGTCGTCTTTATATAATATTAAATCTTTATTTCTGTAGATGTTCTTAAATTTGAATCATTCCACGACTTCATAATTTCTTGGTCAACACGCTTATAGACTACCCTTCCCAATCTTATTCCGGAATTCTTGTCATAGTCATCTAGTTAAACCCGTGGGCTGGGCAACGCCTGCCTGAAGGCTCGCTGAGTACTGCGAAACCGAACGCAGTTTTCAATTGCATACAAAAACCCAGGCGACATTCGTAAAAGTCTATCTTGTGTCACATTACGCCTGATGTCAGCTCTCGATAACACAACCCATCTGCCTCATTACGAGTACGCAGATATTACCAACCTTGGTTATTGCCAAAAGATCTTGGGATGTAGGTCTGGCGTTGGGATATTTTGTGTCTATCTTGGGACTTTTGAAGGGATTATTCAAGTATTTATTCAGTGGTTTATATCAAGGTACGGTACAACGGAACCTATGCTTACCTTCAGATAAACGACTGCATAAATACATGAATAATCCCGTCTAAATCTTGGGACAAAATCCCAATGTGTGGCACCCTTGAATTCACCTCAACCGTCTCTCGCAAGCGACTTGCTACCCTTCGCCCCAGCTATTTCAACTCCCAACCACAACCATACCTCAACCCAATACGTTTGGGTTAAAATTAGATATAATGCCGGATGCAAATTTCTACAACCTTGATGTTGATGTGATTTGCATCCAATTCTGTAATGATCACTGTTTTTCTCACATTCCCGCACTGGTGGCACTAAAAATTGATTTGCTCCCGCAGTTTCAGGGATAAAAATTATTATCCTCCAGTATAAAACAAATATGTGGGAGTTGGATCTGGTCATTGATTGGTGCATCATATTGGAATCTGGTCCATATTTGGTCCGTCATTATCTTGCAACTTTTAAGGGTAGAACAGCTTGGAGTAAGATCCTTAGATGTGGTTGGTCAATCACTTTGGAACTTCTACGGGTAATAGAGCTTGGAGTTAGATCTGGACCATGGTTGGTCATTCATCTTGGAACTTTTAAGAGGTGTACAGCTTGGAGTTAGATCTGGCGGCCATATTGGTCACCCATATTTGAACTTTAAAGAGTAGTAGACTTCCAGGTCGGAGTAGGTATGGGTAGGATACTCTTCAGGATTGGCGATTCGGCGCTCCTTCCCAATCGAGTGTTTCCCATCATTGATTAATAATTATTCATTAATTAACCAATAGCTAGCTATCCTATGTCTGGATGTGTTTTAGTTTTGTTTCCCACATTTTTTTTCCCACCCTCATATATCACCTGTATCGCTGGTCTCACCTTTCTCATAATCCTGTTGTTGGTGTTGTTGTGGTCTTTTTTTATGGTAGTTTGTTTGCTGTAATGAGATTTGTTATCGTTTTTGTGTGTTTTTGATCATCGGGGTGTCCTTGTTTCATGAGGTGTGTGGTTAGGTGTGTGGGTGTGTGTGGGGTGTGTTGTGTGTGTTGTTCTGTGTGTGTGTGTGTGTGGGTGTGTGTGTGGTGTGGTGGTGTGGTGTGTGTCGTGTGTGTGTGTTGTGCTTCGTGTGTGTGGTGAGTGTGTGTGTGTGAGTTGGTGTGTGTGTGTGTGGTGTGTGTGGTGTGGGTGTGTGTGTGTGTGTGGTGTGTGTTATGTGTGGTGTGTGTGGTTTGTGTGTGTGAAGTGTGTGGTGTGTGTGTGCGCGTGAAGTGGGTGTGTTCTGTGTGTGGTGTGAGTGAGTGTGTGTATGTGTGTGGGTGGTGTGCGATGGCTGTGTTTGTGTATGTGTTTGTGGGTGTGTCTGTGGTGTGGGGTTTGTGTGGGGTGGGTTGTGTGTGTGTAGTGGTGTTTATAATTATATTTGTTGATTTGGGTTTTTGTGTTTCTGTGTCACTCACGGTTTCTTTTTTCGCCTTCTTGTTTACCTTATTCATTTCCATGTTAGCATGTCCTCCTGAATGATGTGTATGTGAATTATTGATTATTTTCTATATAATATATCTTTCTATATCACTTTCCATCTTTTGTATTACGTCGTTATTAAAATTTATAAATCTTAGTTCTTGTAGATGGTTCTTAAATTTGATTTCATTCCCGCCCGTCAAATTTCTTGGGTCAAAACACTCTTTATAGACTATCTTCATAAAATTATTATGTCAGGACTCCTTGTCATAGTCAATCCAGTTAACCCGTGGGCTGTGCAAGCCTTCCTGGAAGGCTCTGCTGAGCTATGCGAAACCGAAACCGCAGTTTTCAAGTGCCAGACAAAAACCATGCCGACCATTCGTTAATAAAAGTCTACTTACTGTGTCCATATACGCTTGATGTCAGCTTTCGATAACACACCCACATCTCACTCATCGATGTTACCCCCAGAATATTTACCAATCCTTGGTTATTGCCAAAGATCTTGGATGTAGGTCTGGCGTTGGGAATTTTGTGTCTAATCTGGGGACTTTGAAGGGATTATTCAAGTATTATTCAGTGGTTTATATCAAGTACGTACAACGGAACCTATGCTACCTCAGATAAAAACGACTGCATAAAGACATGAATAATCCCGTCTAAATCGTGGACAAAATCTCCAATGTGTGGCACCATTGAATTCCACCTCAACGTTCTCTCGCCAAGCGACTGTACCCTTCGCCCCAGCTATGTCAACTCCCAACCACAACAACCTAAATAACCCAAGTTACGTTTGGGTTAAAACTAGATATAATGCCGGATGCAAATTTCTACAACCTTGTATGTTGATGTGATTTGCATCCAATCTGAATGCTCACTGTTTTTCTCACATTCCGCACTTGTGGCACTAAAATTGAGTGCTCCGCAGTTCAGGATACAAATTATCATCCTCCGAGTATAAAAAAAAAAAAACAAATATGTGGAGTTGGATCGGTCATTGATTGGCTGCATAATATTGGAATCTGAGTCCATATTGGGCCGTCATTATCTTGCAACTTGTCTAAGGGTCAGAACAGCTTGGAGTAAGATCCTTAGATGTGGTGGGTCAATCAACTTGGAACTTTTAGGGTAATAGAGCTTGGAGTTAGCGTGGACCATGGTGGTCATTCATCTTTGGAATTTTAAGAGTTGTACAGATTGTGAGTTAGATTGGCCATTAGTGGTCCCCCATATTTGAACTGTTAAAGAGTAGTAGGGACTATACAGTCGGAGTGAGGATGGTAGGATGTTTCAGGATTGGCCCCCCCCGTATTTCGCGCCCTTCCAAACGAGTGTTCCCAGATTAATTAAAGTATTTATTCTAATTAACAATAGATATCTACTTTATTTCTGGATGTGTGTTAGTTTTGTTTCCCTTTTTCCTCCCCTCATATATTCACCTGTATCGCGTCTCACCTTCTCATATATACCTGTTGTTTTGTGTTGTTGTGGTCTTTTTTATGGTGTTTGTTTTGCTGTAATGCGACTTTGTTCTCGTCTTTTGTGTGTTGATAATCGGGTGTTCCCCCCCTTTGTTTCATGAGGGTGCGTGGTAGGTGGTGTGTGTGATGTGATGTGTGTGTGTTGTGTGTGTGTGTGTGTGTGTGTGTGTGTAGTGTGTGGTGTGTGTGTTTGTGTGGGTGGTGGGGTGGGGTGTGTGTGTGGTGTATGTGTGTGGTGTCTGTGAGTGTGGTGTGTGAAGTGGTTGGGCTGTGTGTGGTGTGTGTTGTGGTGGTGTGGTGTGTGTTGTGTGAGTGTGTGTATGTGGTGTGGTGTGTTGTTTGTTGTGTAAGTGTGTGTGTGTGTATGTGAGTGTACGTAGTGTGTTTGCGTGTGTGTGTGTGTGTGTTGTGTGGTGGTGTGCGATGTGTGTGTTTGTGTAGTTGTTTGTGTGTGTGTCTTGTCGTGTGTGTTTGTTGGGGTGGGTGGTGGTTGTAGTGTGTTTATAATTATATTAGGTGATTGTGTGTTTTGTTTTTCTCTGTCACTCACGGTTCTTTTCCTCCTTCTGCTACCCGTTATTCATTTCCATGTAGCAGTTCCTCCTGAATGATGTGTATCTTAATACTGATTATTTTCTATTATAATATATCTTTCTATATCACGTTTCCATCTTTGTATACGTCGTCTTTTATATATTTATAAATCTTTATTTCTTGTAGATGTTCCTTAAATTTGATTTCATTCCACGCCCTTCATTAATTTCTTGGTCAACACTCTTTATAGACTACCTTCTTCAATTCTTATTCAGGAATTCCTTGTCATAGTCCATCCAGTTAACCGTGGGCTGTGGCAAGCCTTCCTGAAGGCTCTGCTGAGCTACTGCGAAACCGAAACCGCAGTTTTCAATGCATACAAAAACCAGGCCGACATTCGTAAAAGTCTACTTATTGTGTCACATATACGCCTTGATGTCAGCTCTCGATAACACACACCACCATCTGCCTCATTACGATGTACGCAGATATTTACCAATCCTTGGTTATTTGCCAAAAGATCTTGGGATGTAGGTCTTGGCGTTGGGATATTTTGTGTCTATCTTGGGACTTTTGAAGGGATTATTCAAGTATTTATTCAGTGGTTTATATCAAGGTACGGTACAACGGAACCTATGCTTACCTTCAGATAAACGACTGCATAAATACATGAATAATCCCGTCTAAATCTTGGGACAAAATCCCAATGTGTGGCACCTTGAATTCACCTCAACCGTCTCTCGCAAGCGACTTGCTACCCTTCGCCCCAGCTATTTCAACTCCCAACCACAACCATACCTCAACCCAATACGTTTGGGTTAAAATTAGATATAATGCCGGATGCAAATTTCTACAACATTGATGTTGATGTGATTTGCATCCAATTCTGTAATGATCATCGTTTTTCTCACATTCCCGCACTGGTGGCACTAAAAATTGATTGCTCCCGCAGTTTCAGGGATAAGAATTATTATCCTCCAGTATAAAAAAAATATGTGGGAGTTGGATCTGGTCATTGATAGGTGCATCATATTGGAATCTGGTCCATATTTGGTCCGTCATTATCTTGCAACTTTAAGGGTAGAGCAGCTTGGAGTAAGATCCTTAGATGTGGTTGGTCAATCATCTTGGAACTTTTACGGGTAATAGAGCTTGGAGTTAGATCTGGACCATGGTTGGTCATTCATCTTGGAACTTTTAAGAGTTGTACAGCTTGGAGTTAGATCTGGGCCATTATTGGTCCCCCATATTTGAACTTTTAAGAGTAGTAGACTATACAGGTCGGAGTAGGATGGTAGGATGCTCTTCAGGATTGGCGATCGGCGCTCCTCCAACGAGTGTTCCCCATGATTAATTAATTATTTATTAATTAAACAATAGCTATCTATCTTTATTTCTGGATGTGTTTTATTTTTGTTCCATTTTTTCTCCCCTCATATATTCACCGTATCGCGGTCTCACCTTCTCCTATATCCTGTGTTTTGTTGTTGTTTGTGGTCTTTTTTTCCTGGTGTTTGTTTTGCTGTAATGAGACTTTTGTTCTCGTTTTTGTGTGTGTTTGATCATAGGGTGTTCCTTTGTTTCCATGAGGGTGTGTGTTAGTGTGTGTGTGTGTGTGTTGTGGGTGTGTGTGTGTGTGTGTGTGTGTGTGTGTGTTGTGTGTGTGTGTGTGGTGTTTTTTTGGGGGGGTTAGTGTGTGTGTGTGTTGTGTGGTGTGTGTGTGTGTGTTGGTGTGTGTGTGTGTTTGTGCCCCTTTTTGGGTGTGTGTGCTTGAGGTGTGTTTGGGAGTGTGTGTGTGTGTGTGTGTCGTGTGGTTGTGTGTGTGTTGTGTGTGTGTGTGTCGTGTGTGTGTGTGTGTGTGTGTGTTGTTGTGTGGTGTTTGTTTGTGTGTGTGTTGTGTGTGTAGTGTGTACGTGTTGTGTGTGTGTGGGTGGTGTGTAGTGTGTGTGTGTGTGTGGGTGTGTGTGTGTGTGTGTGTGTGTTGTGTTGTGTGCGATGTGTGGTGTTTGTGTATGTGTTTGTGTGTGTGTCGTGTTTTCTGTGTGTGTTGTGTGTGGGTGGGTGTGTGTGCTTTCGTTGTGTTTTATAATATATTGTGTTGATTTGTGTTTTTGTGTTTCTCTGTCACTCATGGTTCTTTTCATCCTTCTTGTTTACCTTATTCATTCCATGTATGCAGTTTTCCTCCTGAATGATGTGTATCTTCATACTGATTATTTCTATTATAATATCTTCTATCATCACGTTTGCATCTTTTGTTATACGTCGTCTTTTATAATATTTATAAATCTTTATTTCTTGTAGATGTTCCTTAAATTTGATTTCATTCCACGCCCTTTCATTAATTTCTTGGTCAACACTCTTTATAGACTACCTTCTTTCAATTTTCTTATTCAGGAAATTCCTTCGTCATAGTCATCCAGTTAACCCGTGGGCTGTGCAAGGCCTTCCTGAAGGCTCTGCTGAGCTACTGCGAAACCGAAACCGCAGTTTTCAATTGCATACAAAAACCAGGCCGACATTCGTAAAAGTCTACTTATTGTGTCACATATACGCCTTGATGTCAGCTCTCGATAACACACACCACCATCTGCCTCATTACGATGTACGCAGATATTTACCAATCCTTGGTTATTTGCCAAAAAGATCTTGGGATGTAGGTCTTGGCGTTGGGATATTTTGTGTCTATCTTGGGACTTTTGAAGGAATTATTCAAGTATTTATTCAGTGGTTTATATCAAGGTACGGTACAACGGAACCTATGCTTACCTTCAGATAAACGACTGCATAAATACATGAATAACCCCGTCTAAATCTTGGGACAAAATCCCAATGTGTGGCACCCTTGTATTCACCTCAACCGTCTCTCGCAAGCGACTTGCTACCCTTCGCCCCAGCTATTTCAACTCCCAACCACAACCATACCTCAACCCAATACGTTTGGGTTAATATTAGATATAATGCCGGATGCAAATTTCTACAACCTTGATGTTGATGTGATTTGCATCCAATTCTGTAATGATCATCGTTTTTCTCACATTCCCGCACTGGTGGCACTAAAAATTGATTTGCTCCCGCAGTTTCAGGGATAAGAATTATTATCCTCCAGTATAAAACAAATATGTGGGAGTTGGATCTGGTCATTGATAGGTGCATCATATTGGAATCTGGTCCAACTTTGGTCCGTCATTATCTTGCAACTTTTAAGGGTAGAGCAGCTTGGAGTAAGATCCTTAGATGTGGTTGGTCAATCATCTTGGAACTTTTACGGGTAATAGAGCTTGGAGTTAGATCTGGACCATGGTTGGTCATTCATCTTGGAAAATTTAAGAGTTGTACAGCTTGGAGTTAGATCTGGGCCATTATTGGTCCCCCATATTTGAACTTTTAAGAGTAGTAGACTATACAGGTCGGAGTAGGATGGTTTGGATGCTCTTCAGGATTGGCGATTCGGCGCTCCTTCCAACGAGTGTTCCCATGATTAATTAATTATTTATTAATTAACCAATAGCTATCTATCTTTATTTCTGGATGTGTTTTAGTTTTGTTTCCATTTTTTTCTCCCCTCATATATTCACCGTATCGCTGTCTCACCTTTCTCATATATCCCTGTTGTTTTGTTGTTGTTGTGGTCTTTTTTTTATTTTGTTTGTATTGCTGTAATGAGACTTTGTTCTCGTTTTTGTGTGTTTTGATCATCGGGTGTTCCTTTGTTTCATGAGGGGGTCGTGTTAGTGTGTGTTTGTTGTGTGTGTGGTGTGTGTGTGTGTGGTTGTGTGTGTGTGTGTGGGTGTGTGTGTGTGGTGGTGTGTGGTGTGTTGTGGTGTGTGTGGTGTGTGTGTGTGTGTGTGTGGTGTGTGTGTGTGTGTGTGTGATTGTATGTGAGTGGTGGGTGGTGTCTGTGTGTTGTGTGTGGGTTTGTGTGTGTGTGGTGTGTGTTGTTGTCTGGGTGTGATGTGTGTGTGTGTGTTTTGTGTGTGTGTGTGGTGTGTGTGTCGTGTGTGTGTGTGTGTGTGTGTGTGTGTGTGTGTGTGTTGTGTGTGTGTGCGAGTGTGTGTGTTTGTGTATGTGTTTTGTGTGTTGTGTCCTGTGGTGTGGTTTGTGGTGGGTGGGTGTGGTGTTTTAGTGGTTTTATAATTATTATTTTGTTGATTTGTGTTTTTGTGTTGCTTTGTACTCATGGTTCTTTTCCTCCTCTTTGTTTACCTTATTCATTTCCATGTAGGCAGTTCCTCCTGAATGATGTGTATCTTAAATACTGATATTTTCATATAATATATCTTTCTATATCACGTTTGCATCTGTGTATTAGTCGTCTTTTATAATATATTTATAAATCTTATTTCTTGTAGATGTTCCTTAAAATTTGATTTCATTCCACGCCCCTTCATTAATTTTCTTGTCAACCACTCTTATAGACTACCTTCTTCAATTCTTATTCAGGAATTTCCTTGTCATAGTCATCCAGTACAACCCGTGGGGCTGTGCAAGCCTTACTGAGGCTTCTGATGAGCTACTGCGAAACAGAAATCGAGTTTTTAATTGCATACAAAAACCCAGCGCCGACATTCGTAAAAGTCTACTATGTTCACATTATACGCCTTTATGTCAGCTTCGTAAACACACAACCACCATCTACCTCATTACGATGTACGCAGATTATTTACCAATCCCTTGGTTATTTGTCCAAAAAGATCTTGAGATGTAGGTCTTGGCTTTGGGATATTTTGTGTCTATCTTGGGGACTTTGACAGGATTATTCAAGTATTGATTACAGTGGTGTAATATCAGGGTACGGTACAAAAACGGAACCTATGCTTACCTTCAGATAAACGACTTGCATAAATTACATGAATAATCCCGTCTCAAACTTGGGACAAAATTCCCAATGGTGGCAACCCTTGAATCACCTAACCGGCTCACGGCAAGCGACTTGCTACCCTAGCCAGCTATTCAACTCCAACCACAAACCAACCTAAACCCAATACGTTGGGTTAAAATTAGATATAATGCCGGATGCAGATACAACCTTGATGTTGATGTCGTTTGCATTCAAAGTCTGTAAATGATCATCGTTTTTCTCACCATTCCCGCAATGTGGCACTAAAAATGATTTGCTCACGCAGTTTCCAGGGATAAGAATTATTATCTCAGTATAAAAAAAAATATGTGGGAGTTGGATCTGGTCATTGATAGGTGCATCATATTGGAATCTGGTCCATATTTGGTCCGTCATTATCTTGCAACTTTTAAGGGTAGAGCAGCTTGGAGTAAGATCCTTAGATGTGGTTGGTCAATCATCTTGGAACTTTTACGGGTAATAGAGCTTGGAGTTAGATCTGGACCATGGTTGGTCATTCATCTTGGAACTTTTAAGAGTTGTACAGCTTGGAGTTAGATCTGGGCCATTATTGGTCCCCCATATTTGAACTTTTAAGAGTAGTAGACTATACAGGTCGGAGTAGGATGGTAGGATGCTCTTCAGGATTGGCGATTCGGCGCTCCTTCCAACGAGTGTTCCCATGATTAATTAATTATTTATTAATTAACCAATAGCTATCTATCTTTATTTCTGGATGTGTTTTAGTTTTGTTTCCATTTTTTTCTCCCCTCATATATTCACCTGTATCGCTGTCTCACCTTTCTCATATATCCCTGTTGTTTTGTTGTTGTTGTGGTCTTTTTTTTATGGTGTTTGTTTTGCTGTAATGAGACTTTTGTTCTCGTTTTTGTGTGTTTTTGATCATCGGGTGTTCCTTTGTTTCATGAGGGTGTGTGTTAGTGTGTGTGTGTGTGTGTGTGTGTGTGTGTGTGTGTGTGTGTTTGTGTGTGTGTGTGTGTGTGTGTGTGTGGTGTGTGTGTGTGTGTGTGTGTGTGTGTGTGTGTGTGTGTGTGTGTGTGTGTGTGTGTGTGTGTGTGTGTGTGTGTGTGTGTGTGTGTGTGTGTGTGTGGTGTGTGTTGTGGTGTGTGTGTGTGTGTGTGTGGTGTGTGTGTGTGTGTGTGTGTGTGTGTGTGTGTGTGTGTGTGTGTGTGTGTGTGTGTGTGTAGTGTGTGTGTGTGTGTGTGTGTGTGTGTGTGTGTGTGTGTGTGTGTGTGTGTGTGTGTGTGTGTGTTGTGTGTGTGTGTGGTGTGTGGTGTTTGTGATGTGTTGTGTTTGTGTTTTTTGTGTGTGTGTGTTTGTGTTTTGTGGTGGGTGTGTTGTTTTTAGTTGTGTTTTATAATTATATTTTGTTGATTTGTGTTTTTGTGTTTCTCTGTCACTCATGGTTCTTTTCCTCCTTCTTGTTTACCTTATTCATTTCCATGTATGCAGTTTCCTCCTGAATGCTGTGTATCTTAATAATGATTAATTTATATTAGAATATATGTTTCTATATCACGTTTGCCTCGTTTGTATACGTCGTCTTTTATATATATTTATAAATCTCTTATCTTGTAGATGTTCCTTAAATTTGATGTCATTCCAAGCCATTCATTAATTTGGTCAACACTCTTTTAGACTTACCTTCTTAAATTCTTATTCAGGGAATGCCTGGTCATAGTCCATCAGTTAACAGCTGGGCTGTTGGCAAGCTTCTGTAGGCTCTTCTGAGCTACTGCGAAACCGAAACAGCATAGTTTCAAATTGCATCAAAAACCCAGACCGCATTCGTCAAAAGTATACTTTGTGTAAAAAGAAACGCCTTGATGTCAGCTCTCGATAACACACACAACACCATTTAACTCATTACGATGTACGCAGATATTACAATCCTTGTTATTTGCAAAGGCTCTTGAGATTAGTCTTGGCGTCGGGATATTTTTTGTGGTCTATCTTGGGAATTTTGAAGGGATTATTCAAGATATTTATACAGTGAGTGTAATCCAGGTACGGGACAACGGAAAATCTATGCTTACCTCAGATAAACGATGCATCAAATACAGCAATAATCCCAGTCTAAATCTGGGGATCAAAATCACAAGGTGTGGCACCCTGAATTCACCTCAACCGTCTCACGCAAGCGACTTGCTCGCCTTCGCCCACAGCTATTTCAACTCCCAACACAACAATAACCTCACCAATACGTTTGGGTAAAATTAGATATAATGACGGATGCAGATTCTACAAAACTGATTGTGATGTGATTTGCATCCAAGTCGGAATGAGCACGTTTTTATCACATTACCGCCATGGTCGGCACTAAAAATGATTTGCTCCCGCAGTTTCGGGATAAGAATTAATCCTCCAGGATAAATAAAATAGTGTGGGAGTTGATCTCGGCATTGATAGGTGATCATATGGAAATCTGCGTCAATATGTGGCGCCGTCAGTATCTGCAACTTTTTAAGGGGTAGAGCAGCTTGGAGTAAGATCCTCGATGTGGTTGGTCACTCATCTTGAAATTTTACGGGTTCAATAGAGCTTGGAGTTGATCTGGACCCATGGTTGGTCATTCATCTTGGAACTTTTAAGAGTTGTACAGCTTGGAGTTAGATCTGGGCCATTATTGGTCCCCATATTTGAACTTTTAAGAGTAGTAGACTATAAGGTCGGAGTAGGATGGTAGGATGCTCTTCAGGATTGGCGATGGCGCTCCCTCCAACGAGTGTTCCCCATGATTAATTAATTATTTATTAATTAACCAATTAGCTATCTATCTTTATTTCTGGATGTGTTTTAGTTTTGTTTCCATTTTTTCTCCCCTCATATATTCACCTGTATCGCTGTCTCACCTTTCTCATATATCCCTGTTGTTTTGTTGTTGTTGTGGTCTTTTTTTTATGGTGTTTGTTTTGCTGTAATGAGACTTTGTTCTCGTTTTTGTGTGTTTTTGATCATCGGGTGTTCCTTTGTTTCAGAGGGTGTGTGTTAGTGTGTGTGTGTGTGTGTGTGTGTGTGTGTGTGTGTGTGTGTGTGTGTGTGTGTGTGTGTGTGTGTGTGTTGTGTGTGTGTGTGTGTGTGTGGTGTGTGTGTGTGTGTGTGTGTGTGTGTGTGTGGTGTGTGTGTTGTGTGTGTGTGAGTGTGTGTGTGTGAGTGTGTGTGTGTGTGTGTGTTGTGTGTGTGTGTGTGTGTGTGTGTGTGTGTGTGTGTGTGTGTGTGTGTGTGTGTGTGTGTTTGTGTGTGTAAGTGTGTGTGTGGTGTGTGTGTTGTACGTGTGTGTGTGTGTGTGTGTGTGTGTGTGTGTGTGTGTGTTGTGTGTTGTGTGCGATGTGTGTGTTTGTGTATGTGTTTGTGTGTGTGTCTGTGTGTGTGTGTGTTGTGTGTGGGTGGGTGTGTGTGTTTTAGTTGTGTTTATAATTATATTTTGTTGATTTGTGTTTTTGTGTTTCTCTGTCACTCATGGTTCTTTTCCTCCTTCTTGTTTACCTTATTCATTTCCATGTATGCAGTTTCCTCCTGAATGATGTGTATCTTAATACTGATTATTTCTATTATAATATATCTTTCTATATCACGTTTCCATCTTTGTATACGTCGTCTTTTATATATATTTATAAATCTTTATTTCTTGTAGATGTTCCTTAAATTTGATTTCATTCCACGCCCTTCATTAATTTCTTGGTCAACACTCTTTATAGACTACCTTCTTCAATTCTTATTCAGGAATTCCTTGTCATAGTCCATCCAGTTAACCCGTGGGCTGTGGCAAGCTTTCCTGAAGGCTCTGCTGAGCTACTGCGAAACGAAACCGCAGTTTTAATTGCATACAAAAACCAGGCCGACATTCGTAAAAGTCTACTATTGTGAATACTAGTCTCACATCTGCATTACAACTGTATTGCAAAAG